>CH002800.1:527008-626296 GCA_000149265.1 Ciona savignyi
ACTTCACCGTTGTTGTTCAACAGTTTTTAAAAGATACAGTTCTCCCTTATACTGAGGTATGGAAGAAAATGTATTTTTAGTAATCCTTTGTATCTATACGTAAATTGGGGCTATACCAAAGTGAAGGAAAGAGGAGAGTAAGAAGGAAATTTCTTACCTCTTTGCCGGAAAAGTAAATAGATTTTTACCCAGAACGCTAATCTCAACCGCTTTTACTAATAGTAACTATAACTCCCAATTCTACCACCGGCCCTAACCCCGCAATCTTCATTATTACACTCCTACTTTCTCCTGTTTGGCTTTCCCATAATTTTCCAATTATTTAATGGTAATTTCTAAATTCCCGTTTTTTTAGGATGGACAAGTGGATGCGACGTATTTTGCCCCAGATTGCTTTCACATTAGTGCTAAGGGACATGCTGTGGCTGCAATTAACTTATGGAATAACATGGTACGTGCTTTATAACCGTATAATACTGTGCTGTTAGACCGAATAGCTCGCTGGGTTGGAGCGTCGCCTTTCAGTCAATAGATACCTGGATCGATACTGGTCTTTACTATTCGGTTATGTCCATTTGAAAACCAATTTGCAGACATCGTCTGAATTTAGTGAATTAATAAAACCAAAAGTACATATTGATCATATAGGACACACTGCAATGGAGACGGTATATGCAAGGTGCACTGAATTTTAATTTGTTCAAAGTTTAAACAAACTTATAACTTAACTTGGCGCTGTAACACAAGTAATTTAACAACTAACAAAAATAAACGTAATGTCGTGGAAAATACAAGTAAAGGCAAATGTAAAGTACAGAACTAAATTAAAACCCGCTATAGTAAAACAATCAACGAAAAACACGCGCGCCAAACTGATTAAGTGATGCTCACAATAAAATACCATTTCAAACTGACAAGTGATGACGGCCATTGCGTTGTCCAAAGTACGAGGATAAAAAGCACCTATTTCCAATGTAATCAACTTTAAAATAACCAAAATTAATGATATCCTTCGCGATAATATTATTACTTTTTCCTTTTAGTTGGAACCGGTTGGATTGAAGAGGACAGTTTGGAATATCACAGACTTAAAATGTCCAACCAAGGTAAATAAAACAATTTGCCATAAATATATAAAAATAGAAAGGGCTCATTGGTTTATTTTCATCAGGAAAATCCGTACATATTTACACGCAAGAACAGCATGATGGAAAGTTCCGGAGATGAAGAGATTACGACACCAGCGTTTATTCCAGGACCAGAAACAACAAAACATGTCCCACCAGTGGAAATAGTGACGTGTGATAATACATGCTCACAAGCTGTGCCCGACTGGGGTATAGCTGTACTGGCGGTGGTTGGGTGTGCACTCGTGTTACAGATGCTCGCTATCGCTTGCATTATGAAAAGAAAACGCTTAATCTAAATTTTTTTAAAATGACCATGATATATATCGCAAACTATAGGGCAATTTTAACTATGCTTTACTTGGCGGGCCAATTTATAAGTTTTCTATATTTGTACATTGAATGGTTAGGTAAATAACGTGATATTAAGTGAACGGAAAAACTTACTTCTAATCCAAACAATTATCAAATGAAAACCTGCAATTAGCTCTGGTTGTTTTTATTGTGTATTGTTACCAATTGTCGGCGTGCGAAAGTAGACAAAAGAAAATAGCTGCAAGCACGAACCTTGTTCGCAAAAATGCTAATCGGGAAATCCTTTGTCATGGTGGCAGTTTTGAAAGACAGTTGAAGAGTTAAAGCTGATACAGCTTTAAAACTGTCGTGGGCTGTAGACTGCCCTAAAGGTACAGTCACTCTTAGCGGGTTATATAGCTCATTAACGCTGCTAATTGTATTTTTGTCAGTTTGCGAAACAGTGTTGGAAGTCGATTTTGGTTTCGACGAGCAGAGTTGTTTGTGTCTACGGGTTGAGATAGTGCGTGACTTTCAGCGAACGAAGGCGTCGAGCGTGACCACAGCAGCGTAGTTTCCCGTTTCATACGGCATTTCAGACACATATCCAAATACAAAGAGATATAGAATACGTGTGTTTTCACTTTAGACAGAGTAGCAATTAAAATCTAGACATGTTTACATACAAATGGTGCGGAGAGTAGTGATATACCATGCGACCAAAACAAGTAAGTACGATATATCACCAGCAGTTTGTAATAAATCAATAGCAATTATACCGTTAAAATAAAATTAATATATTGCACGATACTTGGACACGTTATACCTGATTTTACAGATAAATCATGAATAATAAATAGCGTGCAGTGTCCAAGTCTAGACGTATAGTTCATTAGTTTTAACAAGGTAGCCACACGCAAGACCTTTTTTTTATTTAAGAAACGGTTTAACATTTTGCGTGCCATCCCTCATTTTTTCGACAAGGTCGCATGATTCGTTGCCTAACTCATGAGACACCTGGTTACCCAGTTTGTTTTGGAAGATACAACGCAAAGGACCCTTAGAACTCAAGTGAAATCCTATAATTGCGTTATTTTCTCTCTGTTGAAGGTCTTTGTTTCGTTATAATTTCGTTTAACTGCTTGAGAGGTTCAAGTTTAGAAAGTCGGACGCGTTGCGACGTGAGTTAAAAGTAAAATCACCGGCTTCTACGCGAATCGTGTAAGGTGGGTGATAACGTGGCCGTGTTATCTGTTAGTTTTCCTTTCTAATTGGGATCGCCGAATTTAGCAGTGTCAATAAATCATCAGAAACAAATGCTCGACCTCTAAATAGGATTCACCGAACCTAGTAAATAGAACACGCTTCGCATGGTTATCTGTGAGTACTACATTAGACATTCTGCACAACGTTATCAGAAGTATAAGATAATCATTTTAATGTATTTCAAAACGTCAGGTATTAAGATAAGGAAATCTATATAACAAGGGCTGTATTCAAATCTAAGCATACCAAGTCGTCATTAGGTTAATGTGGTGCTTGAGAGTTCTCATGCGTGTCTCATTTGCCTGATTAAGGATATTCCATCTGTCATATAAAGTAACAGCAAGTGGATGTAACACATGTGCAAAATCGCTGTTTAAAATTAGAAGTACCGACCGATCTAATGAGTAAAAAGGTCCGTTTAACACGGCTAGAATTGCGAGGTAATTAGAGATGCACGAGGGAGTATTTAGTGCGTAATGGTGAGCGGCTAACGACGGGTGATTTCCGCGCTCTGTAAATCTATGTTTTCTGACTTTTCGAGACACAGAACAGGAGGTAAAAAAAGAGTTTCGATCACGAAAAGTAATGTGATAGAGAGGTGCTGTCGACAGCGAGTTGTTATTGCTTTTTTGTATTAATTTGTCGATCTCACTTATAGGGACGCTGCAGGGAAATAAATTATTGATACCTTGCTGCCTGTTAAACATTGGTGTACTGTGGTGTGGTTACGGAATACGATGAAACTATACGGAAAATGTGCGCTGGTGGCACAGTGGTACCACGGTAGGCTGGAAATAGAGGCGGCAGAGTTTTTATGCAAAGAATCCGCAATTGGAGAGTTCTTGGTATGGACACTGAGCAGCTCAGGTTTGTGATACGACATATTAAATGAAATTAACAGTGTGATTTGTACGAAATCACATAATCCATAACTAAGGTTAAAAGCTTGCAATTAATGGAAATTAACAAAGTTTATTATTTACAAAACTGCCTTTATAAAAGTTGAAAGGTATTTTATAAATGTTTTACAACCTGAGTTTTCGTGATTATTGTTTTATAAATGTGTTTTAAAGCTTGAAATGTAATGGAAATTAACTTAGTATATTACATACAAAACCGACTTTTGTAAAAAGTCGAATTGCATTTTATCAGTGTTGTACAGTGGGATTTGTCGGTTGTTTTGAAAATCGCCTTTAAAGCTCGAAGTTTAATGGAAATTAACATAGCATATTATCGAGAAAAATGTCTTTATAAAAGTTAAAAGTAATTTTCTAAGTGCTGTACAGTATGACTTGTTAAAAAGGCGTGATTAATGAACTCAATAGTTTTGGTACGATTACTCAGTCATCTTTGACTGTTTGTATCGTTTTTGACTGGTGTATGCGCGCCGCAACAGGTTAATCCCGGCCGTTCCTATCACGACATGTGGCCTTTGTTAACCTATATGTTCGCCTCTAAACCCTCGTAAGAACAAGCTCAAATGTTAAAATCGGGCGTCTTATTAGTTTTGCTGATTTAAAGAACCTTATCCCCAACTCTGTAAAGAAATTAATCACGTCTGTGTCTTAAACGCAAACAACTATTGATCTAATATGGTAAAATTGTCTGTCAATGCGTATATTCAGAATCTATTTCTATAAATTAGCATAACTGGTCTTTATGCGACGAAAATGTGAATAAAACGATCATGTTAATTTGTGAGGAAACATTAAAACACTAATGTGGTGAGCGGCTATTGAAATTCGATCAATAACTTCATTCAAAAAGCGAGACAGTCGACTTGTAACAACAGCTCATATAGTGTTTGGTTTGCCGAGAGCGCAGCAACTGTGCTATAAACGAAGCAGTTAAAGCGTTTAATAATAGATTTTAGACCGTGTACTAATGTTTATTCGTCATATTTTACTATCAGCTTGTGTGGAAAGGAGTGATGCAGTGCTTATTTCGTATTTAGGTGACACATACATGCTTACTGCAAAGGAGAACGACGGTACAGTATCTCATTACGTCATCGGTTCGTATTGTACTGCAAATGACGTAACAGAAGAGGACTGGTTAACTTCTGTTTTGATATTCTATCAATCAAACTGCTTGGACGGGAGTGCGTGTTTCACAACTCTCACAGGAAGTGTCCCACGTAGATTAGAGGTAAGGCTTTTGAATATGTCATATTTCTACTACATTTATCTCAGCCAGTAAGCATGGAGGCGTAACTAAACGTTCTATCCGAGCAGAACAGAAGTGTGGTCGTTGCGAAGGAGAGTTTTTCTGCCAACGATTTCGCGTGCTTGTCCTTTAGCAAAGGCGATAGACTTCATCTTCTAGACCAAGAAAACAAATACTGGTAAGTTATGGCAAAGATGTAAACCACTGTTTAGTGTGCATCTGTACATTAGTACCGCAGAACCTAGTTGTAAAGTTGTGTTTTCGATTGTTGAAATGTACTGTTGTGGGATAGGGCGATGTAAGCGGAAATTACTAATCGTGTTTCTTATTTTGCTTTGTATCGTATACATCAACATGTAGGTAAGGTTTGACACCTGCATTGTTCATTTAGGTGGTACGTGCACGACGGGCAAAACATCGGATATATCCCATCAAGTTGCGTGTTCGCTTTGACTGATTATTGTCAGTGTGCAGATGAGGAAAACGATTCGATTCCAAGCCCGACGTGTGAAGGTTTTAGGGATATGACACAACAAGCAAACGGTAACAATAAGAATGGAGATTGCGTGGTGAGCGCAAGACAGTTAGCCGATTACAAAGACAAACCTATACGAAGTGAAATGCGGTCCTCGTGGAGGAATAGAAAACAACTTCCGCCAAATTTGACTATTTCGAAAGCTGGGGACGAATTATCGACCTCGACTTCAATTTCCGCCTTCGAGGATAATTTCATGTCATCCGCTTCTCCGTCGTTGTTCGACGGATCCGACGTTTCAGCCATTTCCATAAAATCAGACGCCTCCCTGACGTCATCAAACAGTGAGGACCATGACGTCATATACCCAGCATCGTGCACGCATCGGCCAAGACCGATGGACCTGCCGAGAAAAGTCACACTGTCTAGGTCGTTCTCGGAGCAGAACGTCAGGCGAAAGTCAAATATTTCCAATAACGCTGCTCTCAGATCGAGGGACAGAGGTTCGCTGAAAAACGCACTGACGAACACGGCAAAAATGTTTAAAAGCATGTAAGTATACAAAACGTTTAGGATAACTGTTTAAATCTGGAGGACGTTTTTAAACTTTCATTTTGTTTGTAGAAAGAGGGGATCTGTTAGCAAGCCGAGCACGCCAAACACCCCATCCAAGGAAAGCTTCGATTTAATCTTAACCAACGGACTTAGTATTGCGTCCTTTACACCAAGTAGCCCGGATAGGATGAAATCAATTAATGAGAGCTTTTACAAGTCATTCGAGGACTTGACATGCGATGAAATGGTCACTGCAGCTCCGCCGAAGTCACCTGTACGCAAGAAAATAGTGGAGAAATGTACAAAATCTGCGAGTACATATGCAGGTCCAGTGTGGAGTGAGATCGGTGCAACGGGAGGTGTGGTCTCTGTTCAGGGTTCTGATATTTCAGTGCACATTAGCGCTTCAAAGCCATTACCGACGGAATGCAGGTTCTGTTTTAACAAAACGAAATCTGAAAGCATGCGAGTCGCTAAATCGTCCCCGAAAATTCGACCGGACATGAGGCGGCGGTTTTCAAAGTCAACCAGCATTGCAACGGGTCCCCTTCCTCGGCTTAGAGAACATAAATGCCCCGCGAGAGCTACTCTGGACGGTAGAATAGCAGTACAACTGGAAGACCCACCGAACGCATCAGTGATTAATCCCACACGAGAGAAAAAACAAGCCCTTGAGCTGCTTACGTCATACGCCATTGCGGGGCCGGCGGTGCGCATCCGTCTTGCGGACAAGGATGCTATTAAAAGTGGAGCTGTATTGCAAATAGGTCTTAGCGTTTCACTCCAACGGGCAAAGGTATGATAAATTTCAGTGCGTATTTGACAAACTTAATAAATCAACACGGTAATACGAACTCAAATTAAAACTTTTTTTCCAGTGGTTTGGGTCCAATCAAGACCTGAAAAAGCAAAGCGGAATTTCCTGCTTGCAAAGCGATTCGAGCAGCGGACCGTTTCACGAGACTGTTAACTGTTATTACTACGGCAACACACTCCAGGCCACACTTGATACATCGACGCTCCGGAACTCTGAAAACGGTATACAAACTTTGGGACGATTGGTTTTAGATGGTACAGACTGAGAGAGAGTATTGGTAACAATATTACATATGACATATACTGAAGCTTGTTTTCAAAACAAACCGAACTGTATCATCGCAGTGTATTGGTAAATGTAATTTGCCTAAAGGCATCATTAGGTTCTTAAACCGTTGATGAGAAGTGCAATCAACAGGCAATGACGTGCTACAAAACAATACTGGATTATGTACAAAATATGAATATATCGTAACATATACCATCGTTTAACATATACCATCGTTTACCATATGCCATCGTATACCATATAGGCATATACCATCGTTTAACATATACCATCGTTTACCATATACCATCGTATACCATATACCATCGTTTACCCTATACTATCGTTTACCATATGCCATCGTTTAAAGGTTGCCAAATCTATGCTGTGCCGGTTGTAAAGGTGGACGATGGATACCTCGGTGCTCCTTTTCCGTGGAGTTGCATCGGCCAAACAACATATCATGTCGGGATATATGGACCGAAGCAAACCTACTTGAAAAGCACATGCTGCGTGTCGGTGTCTTGCTCTGGTTTCTCTCCACCGACTCTCCAAGTACGGAACGGAAGGTACGTTTACATTATTGTGTACAGCAATATAGCGTGGCCAAAAGTTGACACGTTAAATAATTTGTTTTCAGGGATTTCACGTTACGACTATGGGGTTCCTACACGATGCATGTACACAAAGCACAAGGTTTTCGTTTGGGATTTAAAGTCAGTAGTTCTTCCACGCTGACATTGGAAACTAACCAATACGATGATGTTATACAAATGAACAAACTGCAGACGTGTCCAAGAATTAATAAGATTTTTGTACTGGTGCAAAACGTTAAATCGGATTCGCTCCGTGCCAAATTGGACAGCAAAACAGACCGACTGCTTGCAGTGACTTTGACCGGGCTGGAAGACGAAAATGTCCGCCGCATTAAATTAAAAGTTCCAGCCGAAAAGATGTTATCATCCCCGAAAGTACACTCGCCTATTGTGAAACGCAGAACGACTCGGCCTGAAACTTTGCCGGGAATACGGTACCTCGCTTCTCCCAGCGAACAAAAGCACCAATGGCTAATGGCAATGCAGGAATCAAAAGTATTGTTTTCAAAGACAAATCCAACATTGGGTCATGAAAGGATGGTTTACGGAATTCAGCTTGCCGTTGCATTGCGTTCGAGATACCGAAAAAGGTAAGTTTCTTGCGTTAAATATTGAAGCCGTATAAAGCATTAACGTTTCTCACTTTTGCACAGACAGTCACTGCAGCCCACACAACCACTACACTATAACGTGGGGGACTATATGCCCGTTTTAAGCAGGCAAACTGTATGGAGTCATGGAAGCGTCCATTATAAAGACTGGTGGGTGGCTTACTCCTGCCACAAAGTCGGTGAGTAATTAAGTTACTTTAAAGTGTTTTAAAAATTGTGGAAAATGGGACTAGAACAGTTGTGTGGCCGAATGGTTAAATGTTAATGCGACCTGTTGCGTCAATTCTGCGTACGAATATTTCGCATCTGTTTTCACAATAATATGAATAACCAGAGCCTTGGTAACCTATAGTCAGCGAGTGGTATCCCAATTTTTAAGTTTTCTCTATACAGTCAGATTTTTGACCTATCGGCCATACTATATTCATCAATCATGTCCCTGATCATGATTATTGTAAATAACCGAAACAAAAAAAATGTTGCATTTGCAGGATTAGTGCAGAAAAGCAATGTTACGTTGTTGCCATTTGAAGACTATTACAACTGGGCGGACGTACGGGTATCATGCGGGAAGATTATACAATCCATCGTAGAACCAAGTATGTATACAGCGCTGGCATTATAACAACACCATATTACCATCTTTGTGTGTGGCACTACACTGAACTTTGTATTGGCTGTGTGTCGTCGACCGTATTAGTCAATCGACATATGTTAGATTCATATGGTCACTGGGTGCAACCTACATTAAAAATAGCCCGATGGTGAATCATTACAATACAGTGTAGAGTGGTTTATGGTATGAAAATCATTTTTAATGTCTCGTGTCCGCAGTTCCTCATCTGACCTGCTCATTCTCTGTTCTGGTGGAAAAACTGACAACTCACGTGACTAACTGGTTGTCACTAGCAACGCTGCTACGATTCGGTGAAAAGTATGTTGAAAACGAAATTGAGAACAAGAGAAGTTCAGACGTTCGGCAATCAAATGCGACATTTTACCTTGTGAAATACAGAGTAAGTGTAGCAACATCCAGCTTTAACCATTATTATAGATACGTACTGAGTTAACCTGTGCGATGTGTATAAATAATATATAAACTTCAAGTTCATTCTCACAAACGATTCTAATGCACTCAAAGCTGGTATCTGTCCTTAAAAGCTAATAATAACATTTTAAATTGTTTCTATGAAGACAAGTGTTGTATTAAAATAACAATTTGTAAAGAAGCAACTTAATAAAAGTAGTTGCAGACTATGATGATTTAATATTTTCTTTAGATTTAAAAAAACACTGATTATATTAAGCTGTGTGCTATCCACCCCATCGCACTGTAAGGACGGTAGATTCCATTAATAATTAAAGTTAGAAAGGCAGGTTTAACTGTATATTAAATATCTAAGCTTGTTTACTTACCCTGTTTTTCCTTCAGGAATTCTGCGAAAATGCGCCGAAGAGACGATGTTTCAACCAAGAACTCATAACAGCGTTACTGTACCTGGAATATTACGATTTAGCGGTGGAACTGGTCACCCGGTATTGTGTACTGTCAGTAGCAGTGGAAATGTGCGAGAGGTGGCAAGAGTTGGCGGCGTTGTTGGTGGGAGACATGAAAGACGATGACGTTGAATTGTTCAGTGAATCAAGAGAGCTACCTTCGCCCGATATCAACGGAATAACAAAGAAACCGGTATGTTTTGGACACGTTTTACACACAAAATCAATGGATACCATAAATACCAAGTCAACCCGCAACGCTATAGTCTGTTTGCCTTATGTCCCTATATATTCCCCGGCTAAAATTGTATTATTGCGGTTGAAATCGTGTCGTTTGGGCAAGTACATAAGTTTCGTGAACTTGGTGATTTAAGAGTTTAAAAAAATGTAGAAATGGCTCCGTTGTATTTAACACAACGACACCCATCGCGTTCCCCACCCGGCGTATAAAGATAACTATCCAATTATATTTCCAGTTTTTATTGTAGACGAAACCGATGTTGGTTATTACCAAGCACATCTTTAGATGTTAAATTTTCGTTTACAGCTAAATTAGCGGTAATTATGAGTGATTATACGCAATTCATAATAACCACTATTTCAGCTGTGAACGAAAATTTAACATGGAAACGTTTTCGCTGTAACAATTAGCACAAGATTTTTTAAGGCTACGCGTCGAAAACCTCATACAAATAAATTTAATAACAATAATTGAGAATACTAAAGAATAATCATAGTATACTGTTATACACATATAATATGCAAAAATTCTACGTTGGTAGTTGTTAGTTATACATACCTCGTTTAGTACATATGTCCTGCAATGTGCCATCACAGAAAATACGTCCTTGTGTGTTTTCGTGGTTGTTAAACTGTCTTTACATTACACAGCATTCTACATGGAAACCAGCGTTTAATTTTCTTTCTCGATGGCATAATCGATTCGGGGAAGATCATAGAGCTGCAATACTAACTCTATACCAGGCGACTGAAACTTTAAAAGACTCACCAAACCGAACCTGGCCTTATTTGACCAGTTGTGTTATACTGGTGCTAGCTGTTGACTCTCTCCGCAATTATGACACCATGTTATAGCGACTGATTTTCGATTTAAATACTTCCTTTTCAAGTGTTCTAACCAAGTGCAATTTTGTTTCACTCTGTTATATGCCAATAAATGACAACAACGAGTTTCGAAGCTTTATAAAAACGAATTGCTTAACTACAGCTAACTAAAATCACCAGAAGAGATTTAACAAGTTTATGTAAATGTTTTTTATTTGTGCGTAATATTAGAATCTGTGATGACATAATACGACAAGAAAAACGCGGGAAAAATACAGAAGTTATAAAAAAGGTGGTATGAGATACATTTGCAATAGTTCGTGAATTTTTATTTTATAACATTTCGTCATTTTAATCCTTACTTGGTTTAAATTAGTCCTAACGATTTTATAGTTATTGGTAAAAGCAAAGGCTCAACTATTAAAAACAACAGCCCAGGATCGATCTGAACAAAGCAAAAGAACACATAGTGATGTGATTTTAAAGTATAATTAAGCATCCTGGGAAAAATTAACCAACGAAGCTTGTATAAATTGAGAAAACGCATGTAGCTGGTTTAAAGTAAGAAAATGTATATGAAGCATGTATTCATGTGGGTTCTTTTTTTTCAGAATACTGCGTAAATGTATTTTAGAATCAATTTCCCAATTCTTTTGCATATATTTAGCGGTCTTTATCTTCGTATTTTTTACCGATGGTTTGACCCATTTTGGGCTCGTATTGTATAGGAGTCGGTATATGTATATCGGTCGCGTTAACCATTCGGTCACACGACCAAACATACTTTATCTTCATCGTTTTTTTTAAATTTTTTTATCGAGTCAAATTTCGAACCAATAATGGGCTCGTCACTAGGAACGTTTTTGTATATAGGGGAAGAGTGGGTAAAATGGGCCCTTTAGTTGCAAATCGGATTTTTTACTGATATAAAGCCCGCTGGACTTAAGTTTTTCATGTGGTGTCACCTAATACCAAAGTCTTCACACATAACATGTTAACTTTCTAATAATTTTTGTTAAATATATTTTATCAACAAAGAAAAATATTTCGTTAGTGGCCCATTTTAGACAAGGGTGTAGTCTAAAATGGGCCCCGGCCCGTTTTCGACATTAACATTTCGCCAGATAACAGTATCCATATTCGCTTCCCATATAAACAATGTTATTACTTTTCTTTTTATGATGTAGTTTGTTTTTTTTAATTTAACACTTTGGATTACAGCAATTACTTTTTATTTAATACCCAGTTACTAGTATACTAATGCAATAACACCTTGCTAGTTTAGTGGAAGCATAACTATCAATTCATGTTATTAATAGCATTTAGAAAACCCGTTTAGTTTATTGTGAAACACATAATATGACTGTTAGTGCTAAGTCTAGCCCTTTAGTACTGTTAATGCTAAGTCTAGCCCCGTTAGTTACCAAATGAACACAGGGGGCCCATATTAGACAGGTGCCAACATACGACTTAAAATCTCTATAAAAAAATTTTAAAAAAAGAAGTTTTATTTTTACCAGTAAAAGTAGGTCTAGGCTATATAGTTCTATTTAACTACAGTAAAATTTATTTTAGTATTTGATCTTTTCTATTATATATTAGCAGAAAACAAAAATTGCAAATTTAGATTCAGACCTTCTCAAACCGAAATAGCTACAGAAAACATTGCAGTTTGTCGATTTCACGCTCAAACTTCGGTTTGGAGATTCCATAATTTGATATACTGATACTGGTTCTTGCAGCAAATTTTATTCTTCAAAATATATTGAAAATTGGAGGGGGGCCATTTTACCCACGTGGCCCATTTTACCCACTTTTCCCCTATGAGTAGGTATATGTATCGGTCGCGTTAACCACTTGGCCACACGACCGTACAACTTTATCTTCATGTTCTTGGTAAACCCCGCCACAAGTGATTCAGCTTGCGATCTGCTGTATTTGCACATTTGTCGAAGGACCCCCAGAAAGGAACAAATTAGAAGGTCTGAATTATGTCGTCAAGGCATTTTTCAGTTTAGCTTTTTAACATTTATTTAAGAGTGCACACACTTAAGTATAAAGAGTAAACGAGGCAATTTACTGTTATTTACATTTATACTTTAAGTACGAGTGTTGTCGTATGATTATAAAAGATATAAAAAGGCTGCGTATATGTAAATAAGATTTAAATATTAACATGTACCCTTCTTTGGTCAACGCTAAAGGGAGGAAAAGCGGGAAGGAGGGAAGTAGGGAAAGTGCACACCAAAACTATGGAAATTAATTTTAACCCTTCTCTAAACAATAATCTCAAACCCTGAACTAACCCTAACTCCAACCCCATGTTAAAAACTCTCTTATGCCCTAATATTCGTTTTAGTAAGCAGTTTCCCTCCTTTTCGCTTTCCCTCCTTTTAGTTTCCCCCCTTCTTTTAGTTTTCCCATTCAAAGTTTTCAAACGCTAACACATCACTCGCAGTCGCAGATATACTAAACATTCGCTGACTCAGCAAAATGTGACTCGGCCATAATCTGCTTTACCACGATTTGCTGATGGCTAATGTTTGCACTTTGTCTAGCGTAGATTTTGTGCGCCCTATTATGTGAGGTAGGCTACAGTACAAACAAGCGAACGAGACAAAATAGTCGGTAGTTTTTAAGCTAGTTAGACAAATTGTGTAAACAGGTAAACGCGTAAAACAACAGTTAGTTTACTTTTAGTATTGTTCTTGCTCTTTGTATGTCTAAGGTTTATAAATTAGAAGTCCCTTGGGCAAAATAAAGTGATCTCTTGTGGTGTTAGATTATTATTACCTGACACATCAGTTCCACAGAATGTAAGTTTACAAGGTACAATTGAACTCAAGAATTAGTAATTATTTTAAGTGATTTAGAAACACGTTCGGTATAATTTTGTTGTAAATATAAAGACATTATATGAGGTATATATCTTTAAGCAAAGTAAGCAGAGTAAGCACACTCAGTGAGTTTAATTTCCTATTCATCAGCTTTTTAAGTCATTACGACCTGGACGTAAAACTACAGCATAAAACTTTTAGAATGCCGCAAAAGGCATAAAGCCCTGAGAGTGCAGTGTACCGAAACGGTTAAAAAAGCTTGTTTTCGGTACCAATGCGTGTTTAGCTGACAGTAGCAGGCGATTAATTGTACCAAGTAAGGAAATTACTCGTTATTATAACCTCGGGGTATGCGTTTCCAACGCAGATAGATTTTAATGATTTTATTGTTTACTAGAATGGAAAAGCGCGTCTGTGTTATAGGAGCCGGTGCTGCTGGTCTAGCTGCTGTCAAATCATGCTTGGATGATAACCTCTTGCCTGTGTGTTATGAATTGTCATCCGAATTAGGTAACCCGTTTTGTTTTTATTATGTATGACGTAACGAAGCAACGATGCGTGACGGTATTTCCCTTACGTAATGTTTTATTCAGGCGGTATTTGGAACAATGATGAGCGTGGGCAAAAGGGTTTAAGTCCAAAAGCTTATTCGACCGTCACAACCAATGTGTCGAAAGAAGTCTCAGCTTTTTCTGATTTACCGATGCCAAAGGTGAAAAATCCCAACTCTAGATTTTCCCTAAAATTACATCTAACTTACAGTCCTTGGCTGTTATGTTAGACGTTTTTTCTTATTTTCGACTTACTTTCCCATCTGCACATCCGCCCAACCGGTTAGTTCATTCAAAACGACCGTCCGCCGAAAGTTGAACGGTGTTTACTTGGAATTTAGTCGTCACCAATTTGGTTATGTCGTTGGGAAAGAATTTAAACGAGTGTTTCCTCAATCCTGCAGTTTATTGGGTTAAACAAAAACTTCATCTTCATTGTGTCTAATGCGATATAGTTCTAATGATTGAGTGTGTTGTATTATTATAACAATCCCTTCATTTTTTCCCCAATTTTAAAGTAACTATTCTGTGATAATTATGGTTCTCATTGCACAGGAATGGCCTCCTTACGCTACGTGGCAACAATACCATCAATATTTCCAACTTTACGCTGATAAGTTTGATCTTCGGCGCTACATTCAATTCAATGTGTCGGTTTTAGAAGTATTCAAATCGTCGAACTATGCACAAACCGGTAAGCTGTGTTTTGTGTGTTTACTAAGCAACGTTGACGTCATGAGTAATTAAAAAAACGTGCTCTGTCCGATTTCCGGTAGTTATTGCAGTGTGGTTGCGTTTATTTTGTTTTCTTTGAAAAGACTGCAAAAAAGTGCCATGGCGTTAATTATAAATTTGGGAAATGGTAAAAGTCCCTTGCGTTTCCCATTCACGGGCACGAAATAGTAAATACCCATATTTCGTCCGACAGAAGTTGTTAAGTGGGTCAGCCGAAAGGTTGCAGATTCGACGCTGGTCGCTATATAGTCTGTTGTGTCCTTGGGCAAGGCACTTAACGGACATTGGTCTGAACCCACCGGATTAATAGGTTCTATTAAATTGAAGGAACGTATCTATCATACAACACACTGTAATAGCTACGATAACCCGACGGTGGGCGCGAGGTAATCTGACGATTGCCCGTGTATTAGTCTCCTTGGTTTTCCCATTCACGGGGATAAACATGAATATCCCATTCTATCCTATATCCTATTCTGTAATTATGTTAAATAAACAGGGTCTTGGATGATCCGGAGCAAAGATTTGATCTCCGGGAAAGAGAAGGAGGAAGAATATGACGCGGTCATTGTAGCGTCTGGAAGAACGGGAAAGCAAATCCGACCCAATAATCCTGGGTTATATGACAAGTTTCAAGGGAGAGTACTACACAGTGGCAACTTCGAATCGGCCGAGGAATTCAAAGGTAAATTTAGTTCAATTTTATTTTACTTCTTTAAAAACGATAATTAGAATAAAACGCAAAATGACAGTAGTCACATTACAAACACACCCTCTATATATAGAGGAAAAAACGGCAAAATGACAGTAGTCACTGCCATTGCACTTGTTTAGTCGTATTGTTTTTCGGTTGGTCCGGCGTCGGCTTTCAACCAAAAGTTTCAACGCATTTTTTATGAAGCTTCGATATGCTGCTTCTAACCGTACAAATATTGGGGAATCACCAACATCGTTACTTAGAAAAACACTGATTTAAATTGTTTTTATTTCTTACCGGGCGAAGTTTTGAACCCATGATGGGCTCTTTACTACGACCGTTTTTTTTATGTGAGTCTGTATATGTATCGGTCGCGTTAACCACTTTATACAGGGAAATCGGTGCTCGTGATTGGATCGGGTAATTCCGGATGTGACGTAGCTGTAGACGCAACATCCTTCTGTGAGAATGTGTTTCTCAGCACTCGCAACGGATTCTGGATTGTCCCTCGAATATTCACGGTGAGTTAAACTTTCGCCATTTAAAATAAAGCAACTAAGATAGAATATTATTTTTTCCGGGTGGTGAAAAAGGTCATGGGGGTGAAATAACGCAAGAATCGTTAGATCACCTGCCCACTTTATGTGATTTTGCTGGGAGCTGACCAATCTAGTTAAATAAATTAAAATGAATACAATAAAGACTAAAAGAAAAGTTGTGGTAAATGGAATGAATACAACGGAGGTGTTACTGTAAAATATCTTCAATCAGTAAACCACTGTGTCAAAACAACCTCTGCCAAGTGACTGTCTAAATCTAAACTAAAGACACCTACTATCTAATGAACTGCAAGTGTTATATTGAGGTGCGTACGGTAGTGTAGCCGAATGGTTAACGCGACCGATACATATACCCAATTTCTTATGCAAAAAACGGTCCGGGTGACGAGCCCATCATGGCTTCGAAACTTGGCTCGAGAAAAAAAATTAAAAATAATAAAAAAGGTGTTAAATTGATTGTTTCCATAGAATGGAAAACCACTCCTAATGGCGCTCACAAACCGATTCAAAATGGCGATGCAACGATTCGTTCCACGCTGGTTGATTAATAAGGTTTTCATTGGGATGGCTGAAGCGAGAATGGACCATGAAGCTCTGGGTATAAGATCGAGGTAAAGAGTTTCGAACCCATGATGCTGTCGTCTGTAATACCGCTAATTTTGAGCCCATACTGGTCTCGTCAGTAAGACCGTTAAGTTTCGAACCCAAGATGGGCCTGTTAATTAGACCGTTTTTGTATAGAATTTGGTATATGTATCGGTCGCGTTCACCATTCAGCCAAACGAACGTACGGTATAGAATATGTCTTTGTATCCCCATTAACGGAAAAGGCAGAGGGCGTCATAACACGGCTATACTATCTCGTCTACCCAGGGCCGGTTTTAGGCCGATTTGACCGATTAGATCAAATTGGGCCCCGCACCTTGAAGGGGCCCCGCGCTAGCGGGGGTCTTTCTGTATTACGAGGTTTAAAATACTACTAAAACGTAAAATAAAAAGTGAAATAATATTCTTTCTCATAATATCCATTTGTTATACATCGTAACTAAGTCAAATTTATATTTCTGTGTCTGCCTGTTACGTCATAATGAATATGGTTGCTAAACAATATACATATGGTTGGAAGTAAAACAATATATCGTAAAAAAGCATCCACATTATCTTTATTTTGTTTTATAGCCAGTATTAAATGTCTATTTTTATAGTTTGTATGTAGTGGTATGTATTTTATAATATATAAACACCCATAATTTTTGCTATGAAGAGTAGGGGCCCCGCCATCACATTTCTAATTGGGCCTCGCGGTTCCTAGCACCGGGCCTGCGTCTACTTAGTCAGGTCACTGAAGATATTGTACCGCATATATTATGATCGACGTCTACTGTTTTAGTTCAACCCATTATTTCCCTGGTTCCATGCGACGTCAAAAAATTGCCTTCTCAAGAAAAGAACCGATAAGGCAAGCAGGCAGTTTCAAATCCACAACCTTTCGGATGAAAATTGACCAACTGACTGACCCAGCATATATAGACGACGTTGCGACGTTGAAACACAATTGAGTGTAATGTCTTCGCTTTGTTATTTCAGATACAGCCCGATAGATCCTAGAAGCACTCTGGCTATTTGTGATGAGCTGCCACTCAAGATCTATTCCGGCCGAGTCAAAGTGCGACCAGGCGTGAAAAGTTTCAGTGAAAGTCACGTGACTTTCGTGGACGGAAGCACAGAACCGGTGGATGTTGTTGTCACAGCAACTGGATTCCTGCCGAAGTTCGAGTTTCTTTCAAATGACATTATGCCAGGTATGATGTAGCTGCCGGTGAACAGAGAACATTAAGAACGCGAGGTGGCTAAAAGGATAAGTTATTTATATTTTATCCCTTGTGAATGACAAAACGCAAATAACGTTATCACACGGGTATTCGCCAGATTACCATCGTCGGGTTAGCCGAGTTATTTCAGTGTGGTGTACAGGACTTGGACGTTTAATTTTAGTAAACGCGATTAATCCACTGGGTTAAGGCAATGTCCATTAAGTGCCTTGACAAGGACAAAACCGACTAGCCAGCGACCAGTTTTTAAACCATCGGCTAAAAGGCGACGCACTAACCCACCATAAGCTATTCAGACTTTCAGTTATCATTATGACTATATATGCATGTTTGATATCAACTTGTTTTTGTTGTAATAAATAGAAAATATCGAGGACGCGAGACTCCATAAATGGATTTTCCCATACTACCTTGAACACCCGTCCACGTTATCGTTTGTCGGTTCGTGCATGCCGGTTGGTAGCGGGCCACTCAACAATACTGTGGAATTGCAGGTAAGACATTTAAAATAAGCATCAGGGGAGGGGGCACTAAAAGGATGAAATACGAGAAGAAGGAAAGAAGGAAAACTGCTTTTTAAAACTATGAAAACTTATAAAACCCTGACCCCATTACATATCTTAACACCAGAACTAACACTAACGCCAACTAAAGTCCAAACCCTAATCGTAACGCCCGACGATGGGCGCGAGGTGATCTGACGATTGCCCGTGTGTTAACCCCCTTGGTTTTCCCATTCACGGGGATAAAGATGAATATCCTATCCTATCCTATCCTATCCTTACAATCTAATCTCTTTTTTAGCGTGTAGTTTCCCCACCCCTACTTCTCTCTTTTCCTATTTTTAACATTTATAAAGTGTCCATCAATACTCTTCATTTCATAAGTTGTTTCGAAAAAAGTTTTAAACCACTTTAAATTAAGTAGGCCTACGTATATGTGTGTAAAAGTGTAAATGTTTGTATGCGAGTAAGTTAAAATATTGAAGCCTACCCTGCAGGCCATGTGTGTGTTTTAGTTTATCATTTCCTTTTCTTGGTCAATTTAATAATTAAATCAAGGTTTTTCCCTATCCACGAAAAAGGGTCCAGCAAGGCAATGTTGTTCTAAATTCCGCAGGCACGCTACGTCACACAAGTACTAAGTGGACAAACGAAGCTCCCATCGTTTGCGAAAATGCACAAGGAATGGACGAACACGCGAAAGGCGATGTTGGATCAAGCCGAAGGCACTTTTCACTTTAAAGTGAGACTTTCTTCCTTGTTTTTTTGTTCATATACAAAATTTTATACAACAAAACAGTTTTTGGGGGCGGGCACATTTTTGCCTCGAAATCAAGCCAGGAAAAAAATAAAAACAATCTACTGGAATAGAAAGCGTTTTGCTTCGATAACATAACCTTCTAAACGGTCCGACACTCTATCCGTATTCCATTCATTTATGCATTTGGTGATCCAAGTTTTTACTAATGATGCCGAACAGATTTTAGTATTATTTAGTGATGCCGGATAAATTTTGTTTATATCTAGTGATGTCGCGTTAATTGCGTTTTTTCAGTAATGCGGATACAATTCCGATTTTATCTTGTGATGCCAAACAAATTTTAGTGTTATCCAGTGATTCCAAACATTTTTTTAGTTATGAACCGAACAATTTTTTTAGGTCCCAATTTTCACGTTCCAAGAAGAATTAGCGCGGGAGATTGGAGCGATGCCCTCCTTTCTACGTCTCCTCTTCACCGATCCTCGGCTCGCGATGAATTTTTATTTCGGAGCGTTGCATCCTTACCATTACAGACTAGTAGGCCCGAACTCCAAGCCCGAATGCAGAGAATACGCCCTCAATGCCTCGGAAAATACATGGGCAAGCTTTCACGCTCGTTGATAGTAGTTTCTTGTGCAATGTTTACCTCATATTCTTGTAATCTCGTTTTGATAATTTGCAATTGAGATTCCCGCATCCATTCTTAAAGCTATATTTGATAAAGCAATAAATATAAGTGATATATTGTGTAGGATATTTATGTTTATTACAGTAAAGTGGGAAGCCCAAGGAGCGTTAACATACAGACAATTGTCAGATTACTTTGCAAAAGATAAGCTTGACGAACTTTTTGAAGTATGGTGTATGTAATTGAACAGTTTTCACACTTTTAGTTCAACCCAATAAATCTGCTGGATCCTGACGTGTCCGTTAAGTGTCTTGTTTTAGAATACACCCGGCGGTCGGATTCAATTCCATTACCGTATGGCTCAGAGCTCTGGCGTTTTTACCAAACGAGCTAATATACGGACAATAAAAAAATAGGCTACCCATGCCCCGCCGCGGAGTCTTTTTAACGGGACGTCCGAAGTTACCTGCCAGTAGTCATATGCTTGTCTCAAAGATTAAGCCATGCAAGTCTAAGTACGAGCTCTTGTACAGTGAAACTGCGAATGGCTCATTAAATTAGTTATGGTACATTTGATCGTACAGTTTACTTGGATAACTGTGATAATTCCAGAGCAAATACTCTTCGTTCACGTGATCATCCCTACAGTCGAGTGTCATACCATTACCAAAGGACATTTAAAAAGCATTTCTTTGCCAAACGAAACATAATAGTCATTTTTATACTCCGTGGTAGAAAAACGCAAGTGTGTTATCTTATGATGGGCAATCGTCAGATTAACTAGTAACCACCGTCGGATTACGTTATTTCAGTGAGTTGGGTAGGATGGAGTCATTGATATAGTTTTTGTTTGGCGTATTAATCCACTGGATTTGTGCAACGTATCTTATATGATCTAACAAGGACAAACCCGACTAGCCAACAGCCGTTTTTAATCCTACAATTTTTGTACTGGTTGTCCAGCATGCTTCCAGTTCGTCGCCTTTCAATCGAAAGGTCGCAGATGCGAAACTAGTCGCTAGCTAGTCGGTTGTGACCTCAGGCAAGACACTCTGCGGACATTGCCTAAACCCAGCGGATTAATGGGTTCTACCAAATTGAAGAACCGTGTCTATCATGTACAACACACTGCATTAGCTCCGGTAACCCGACGGTGGGCGCGAGGCGATCTGACGATTGTCTGTGTATTCCCCTTGGTTTTCCCTTCACGGCGATAACCATGATTATCCTATCCTATCTTATCTCCCTACTACTTCGTTTTCGGGCCTTATAAATGTATTTAACAGAAGACGACTCGATTACGTATAATAATGTATTAAAAGAACCAATAATTAATACTGATCAACGTGACGATCAACAAATATTCGACGGTTATAAACACAGATTTTGTGCGCACAGAACTGTGCTGGCGTAAAAGAACGTGTTACTATACAGGAATGGTCATTTGATGGGAAACGCAAAGTACAATGTACATAATAATCGACAGCGTTAAAGTCGACGATAAAAACTAGAAAGCAGCTTGAACTCTATGATGAATAAATAAACTGGCCAGTGTCGGGTACAAAAAATCGGATGTCACGGGGCTGGATTGCATCTAGAGCGAGCGGGTACCAGATTTCGGTGGGTTGTCATGCGGGCGGATTGCATCTAAACCGCCCTGCCGACCAATCGCTCGACTACTAGGACGGCGACGTGGCCAGCATTGCGGAGAAGGTCAACCGCGCGTTTGTGGGTGATTCCGACAAAGTCGGATCCGTTAACCTGAAAAGGTAAATAAACCGGTATTATAATTGAAACAAGGTTTACAAAATATAAGGTTAGAGCTACTGAACTAGTAGCCTTTTTATAGAAAAAAATATTTGAATTATTCAACACAAAAATGTATTGGAAACTTGAAAATTATATTTTAAAGTTTGAAATACGTAGTTTTTTTTAAAAATTAACTAGAGTTTTTAAATTAAGTGGTTGTTCTGATGATGCACATATGCACCCTTTTCTATTACCACATATATGGCTTATATGGTTAAGGATACTTTAAGGTGGAACAATGCAAGTCGAATAATGTGAAAATTCACTCAAATCATTTTTTGGGAGTAATTCAAGTCTATAATCCTGGCCCATGCGCCAAAAATGTACTTTTTTTGTGGTTGCGATTTTGTAAGCAAATTCACTCAACAAAAAAATACACCCTCCCAAAAAATAAATCTTCCAAAGATACTCTGAAATAAGGTTCCCTCCCCAAATATATACCACCGACAAAAAATCCACTGAAATCACGAGCAGCTTAATCTTACCAGTAATATCTTGTCGCCCGGTTGCACATGACCGTCCGCCGAGCCACCCGGCGCCACGTACGTTATAAACACCCCGTCGTCGTCGGGTCGGTAGGGGTTTCCCCCCGCGTCGATACCCCCCATGATATGGAAGCCAAAGGTGGGGTTCTTGCGGACGGTGACGGTGACAATGTCGACCCCCGTGGGTTCGTCGTGCCAATGGCGGCCATGGTCCACGGGAACACTGTAAATTACGTCACGGGTTACAACAAGGGTGGGTAACAAGGGTATAGTTTTGCAACAAGGGTAACAGCCAGGGTATAGTTTCTCTATAGCAAGGGTATAGTTTCTTGATTTTCTCCATACGGGTTACAACAAGGGTATAGTTTTTCTATAGCAGGGGTGGGCAACTTCTCTAGTGGACGGGCCAGATGTGGGAAAATAAAGTTCTTGGTGGGCCAGATTATTACAGGAATAGTATTCAATATTTTAATTAAAGGGTATGGTTAGATACCAGTTAAAATCTCTTTTACGGGTCGGGCAAGGCCCAAGAGCCGTATGTTGCCCATGTCTGGACTACAAGGTTAGGTATGAACGGTTGTGGTCAACGCGACTGAATGATGTACAGATTTATGGATAAAAAAGGTCTAGTTAAAAGTCAAACTTAGGTTCAAAACTTAGCCTGGTTACAATAGGCTTTATTATTAAATGCTTAAATAATAAATTGATATTAACCCATTATCCATCCTAACGGAGTTAATTTTAAAAATGTAGAAATTTTACTAATCACAAAAAAAACGAACATATATTTCACAGACATATTTTTTACCAAAGCTATGTATTTTTATTCGATAATTTCCATCTTTAAAAATTGACAAAAAAAATATTACAGATATAAAAAAATCAGACAAATGTAATATAAAAAAAACTGAGATTACCTAGTATTTATAGAGTAACAAAACTATCCTACCTCTGTTCCCTGTCTTCGTTATAATCGTTCATATAATGCTTATTCCTCGGCTCCTGCTGCCTGGGGAATCCCCTATTGTGCGAGCGACTGGCTCCCCGGTCGAGCTGATGGTGGTAGCGGTGGTGGTCGATGATGGTCGGTCTGTGGTTGTAGGTGAGCCGGTCGTCGTACTGGTGCGGCGGCGATGGTTGGTAGTAGTGGTTGCTGGTGCTGGTGGGTTTGGTGGGGTGTTGCGGCTGCCGGTTTTGCGGGTATGGTCGGAACGCAGACGCGACGCTGGAAAGGAATTGGGATTTTAAACGAGTGATATGGTCGAATGGAAATTATTTAAACGGGAAATGTGGGGAACCACCTAGTGTAACATGGGTTAATTTTACTACTGTGTGTTACACCGCATAGTTTCCCATATTCCACTTATTTAAAATAAGAAAAAAAGCAGCATGCGGTAGAACGTTGGTTTTTTTCAGCGCTACGTAGTACAGTGTCGATATAGAATTACCAAATTCGCAAAAAAAAACAATCTATACCTTTCATCTTCTTTTTCGCCGCTGTACGCCCTTTGCAAGGATGGGGAAAGTGGGGGAACCTGTTCCACGTAATCGTCATGGAAGCCTGGTGGAGGGGGAAGGTACATCTGGTCCTCACTAGCGCCCCACCGTGGCTGGATGACGTATGTGGGTTGCTTCTTGCTGCGCTGGTGGCGCTGTGTTTTGGTCGGCGCGGGGATTACCCCGTACTGAGAGTTACGGTCGTTCGGCTGGTAGGGTGGGTACTGGGGTCGGTACTCGGGGTAAGCGGCCCTCGCGGGGAGGTAGACGTAGTTCTGGGACCCGTAGTTGGGGTCCTGGTAGCGCGACTGCTTGTTATGGTGGGGGTTGTCGAGTATGGAGTCGTGGGAGTTGGAGTTGCGGATTTTCGCGGGTATCGGAGGCGGTGCGTCGTACGAGTACATCTTGTCCATCCTGCAAATAAGTTTACGAAGGTTATGCAAGGTGCATGGTTACTCGCATTTTAAACAACAAAAATATAAGTTTGGAAAGACGGCAAGTAAGAAGGGAACTCTGCGCCGACAATAACCCCATCCGTAAAAATGCTAAAACTGATCTTCTAGTGTGGTATGCATAAACCTAGTTTAACCTAATCCTAGATTAAGAGATTCCTTTATCTAAGTTTCTGCTAGTCATTTTCCCATTCAGTTAATTCCATTATTTTGCTACATTTAATGGTCAGTAAGGGGTAAAGCGAAAAAAAAGCGTGAGAATGTATACGGGCTTAACGAGGTAAGAACTCAGCTCACTTGGCGTTCAGCACCGATTCGTGCGATCCAGTTGAACGGAGAGGATACGCAGACTGTGGGTCGTGAACCAGCTCGTCCATGTAGTCCGTCTCGTCCGTTCTCTTCCGACGCGTCGACGCGCGCATTTGGTCGACGTACTCGACGTTTACGTAGTCGTGGTTCTGCTGTTGCGCCGCACCTGGATAAGCGATCCGCATCAGATGGTCCTCGTAGCTCGGTGGCGCCACCGTCTGGAAGGTGTTGTGGGTGGGAGGCTGTAGAAGGAATGACGTCAGGTGAAAATACAACTTTTATGATAGAAATTAGAACGAAATTGATTTAAATCATAATTTTATGCCACTGCATTGTATACACAGGAAAAACACCTTTTATAATTTCATGGAGCCAGTCTTACGAAGAGAGGTGAGTACGGCGTAATACGGAAGGAACGCTATGATTTAGCGAAACACTTTCGTCAAAAGAAAACTGAATTTACGGAAAAGGCGCAAGAAAATACATTTAAGAAATCTCATTTAAGTTGTGTGTTTATATTTTAAAAAATATTTAAAACCTTTTCTAAAAGCTAATACTTAATCTATACTTAATTATTTAAAAGCTAGTACTTAATCTAATGTTTCGACTTGACAAATAACACGCCCAAACTCAGCCATTCTAATGTTAATCTAGATATTTTTTTAGTGGCTTATGATACATGTTTTGCAATTTTTCAAATTCGCGTAAAATTGTTGCTAATAAATTATCAGTTGAATCATCAGTTAGCTGTTAAGTTATTTACCTGCACTTCGCTTGACTTCGTACTGACGTTCCAATCGGAATGACCGTTCGATACCGGAGCGTACGCTGTGGGTGCGTTGTACGGCATGTCCATCGCGCTCTTCGGACGGACGGCTACGTCATTGTGCTTTGCTGACGTCATTTCCGGTCCAGGGGTGCGGGTTCGAAGGAATCGACCTGACGACCGCCGCCCTGGCGGCTTGCTCGACTGCTGAGGTTGGTTCGTCGGAACAGAACGGACGAAATTGTTCGCGTCTTGCAACGAACTGTCGCGTCGCATCGTACGCGCGGCGCGCTGTCCGATTTCAGGAGCTGTAGTCGATCTTGCCATGTTAAGCTGCGGGTCCGGTTTTTTGATCCGTTCACCGTCGCGTCCGAACGAGCGACGTGCGTCAGCGTTACGCGTCAACGCACGATCTTTCTGAGACGCAGGGACCTGTCCTTCAGGGTGCCCGTGCACCGGCAACGAATGAATCGCGCTCAGTTCGTTCTTTTCAAGCCTTTTTCGTTCAATATGACGCAGTAGCTGATGCCTCCAGTCTACAGGCATGGGCGGCTTGCGGTAGGATTGGGCTTGAGCGCTGGGGGCTTTTACCGTCCCAGGAGGGAAGATAAAGTGACTCTGCAGATCTTGCGCTTGCTGCTTGGTCATTGAGAGTTGCTGCTGTGCAGTGGATCTGTAGGGCACGAAACCCTGTTCGTCTCGAGGTGGAGGCGACGCGGCCGATACGTCTATTATGAGTTTTCCAAGTTGCTCTTCCAGACTCTTCTTTCCGTCCGTCTCGTCCGATTTTTCGTCCGTATCCGTGATGCTCTGGCTGCGGACCGAACTCCTCTGCGTTGAGCCGCGTCGTCCGACCGGTGGTCGGGAGGAATTAGTGCTTTTTGGCCGGGATGAGGGTGGGGTCGACCCGCTCTGTTTCTGCGGGGACGAAGTAACTGGTTTCGTAGCTGGTGCCGGCGTGGGCGCGACTAGCTTCTCTTTAAGCCTGGCGTGGATTGAACTTGACCTCGACGTGCGACCTGGTCCGTTTTCGGGCTCTTTCCGGTCAATTTCGGGCGCGAAGGTATCCTCGGCCGTTAGGTGCTCGAAAGGAGTCTGTTTTCCGTGCGGAGAAAGCGCCCGAGGGACAGGTGACGTGATACGAGGTATGCTGGCTAGTGAGGATAGACTGGAGTGAGACGCACGCTTGCTGAAAGTCAAAGTCGGACTTCTGTCTTGCATCATCTTCTCTAATCGATCCCTGAAGTGCTTATGCTTGGTCGCCGCCAACGCTTCTTCGAACTTCGATTTCCGCTGCCCGGAATTCCGTCGGGTTCTCGGCGACGCGGGCGGAGGTTCCGGCCGATTTTGCTTCTCGTCTTTGTTGGTCTCAACGCAGGTCGGAACGGGTTGAAAAGTCGACGGTTGCGTAGCGGACGGTTCCTGGGTTCTCGAATCGACGCTTGGTAGTATAGTGGCGACAGCGATCGGCTTTGCGGGGTAATTTGACGGCGCGTGAAACGACACGACGTTCGTTTTCCCTTGTCTGCTGCTTCTCGAGTTCTCCTCGTTTTTAGGAGCGATTGCTGGAGGAGCAACACGAGCAGGAGAAGGGAAACCCCCTTCGAAGAACTTTTCGAACTTCTTGATGCTGTCGGAGACCCGGTGAGAGGGTTCGGTCGGTTGCCTCGCTTCGTATTCTTTGCTGTACGTTACCGTAGTCGGCGCTACCGTAGGAGCAGTAGTGGTCGGGTAGAACGGTAAGTTATGATGGGAACTATGCGGATCGGACTGTTTTTGTGTGTTTTGTTGTTCTTCTGGTTGTTTCGACAAATTGGCCGCGTTGTCGGTCCGCACCACCGCCAACCATCCGAGGTTGTTACGTCTCACAGCGGTCGATTCGGTCAATTTTGTGACCTTCCCTCCTTGCTCGCTGTTCTCGACCACCCTCGCTTGCTTCGCGCTGCTCACAAAGTCCATGGGATCATCTTGCACATCCGGGATCGACTCCTGGCTTTCTACGTCATTTCCGACGCCGGAATCGTGATCCGTCGCCGTTTCGCCGGACGTAACGGACGACGACTTGCACTCGACGGCAAACGTCTTGCATTCGACGGCAAACGGCGGCGACACCGCGAAATTCTCGTTTTCAACTGGACTTCCGTCACTTTCTTCAAGTTTATTGATTTCAGAGACAGCCAAACTTGCCAATTCAGTTCTGTGCCGTAAACTCGCGTCCGTTAACCCGTTCATAGAAAGTTCAGGGTTAGTCCTAGCCTGCGCTGTATTAAGATCATCATCTAATATTTCTCTCACTTCTTCGTGCTTTGAAACGTCCGACTCGCCATCGCTGTCCATGTACGGAATACTGTTAAAACTCGCCGCGTTTTCTTTCAAATCCGGTGCAGCTTTGATATCCGCGACTTGAATCTGCGCTGGCGGCTTTTCTGAATGTTGTGTGTCGACAGTTGGGGCAGTTGTGCTCGCCAGGGCGTGAATTTCGTGCGTACGATCGGCGTGCAGTTGCAGGAGGGCGTTTGGTGGGGTTTCGCATTGTTGGGAGGGGGCTTGGTTCCGCTTGGCGAGCTGTTCCAGTCGATTTAACAGGTTCCGGGCACTTGTGAAGGCATTTTCGGACGGTTCGGCCGCCGACGGGGCTTTGTTCTGGTTAGATACCGACACAGGGCTAATATGGACCGTTATTTCGGACTTCATAGGACTATGTGTGGGGTGGGCTTCGTCGTGGTTCGGACCACCGACTGTTGATGTTGAATCTAACGTTGTTGTTGATGACGACGTTGATCCGCCCTTTTTCAACAATCTTGACGGAAGAGGAAGACGGGAGGAGGACGTGTTGTCCACAAATTGCTCCGGAGGATCCGTAACCAGAGGGAGGTTGGAATGGGAGGTCCAGGTCCGGATGGATAGAAGAGGGTCCTCGGATTGAGGAGCCGAGTCTTGTTTCAGGAGCTCGCTTATCTTTTTAGCGGTGATGCGCATGTTTCCCGCCTCCTCTCGGAGCACGACGGAAGAAGGAGTGCTCGAGAACTCGCTGTCAGACTGCGAGAGCTGCGGATCGCTCTCGGACTCTAAAAAGCTCTTCCCGGAGGAGTCGGACTTCTCTACGCGGAGGATGTTGGCAGTCTTCAACATCGGACGAGAGTCGTATCGATCCACGTGATCCGGGACCACGGAGAGGTTGGTGCGGGAGAGGTTGGGAGGAACGAGGACGGAGAAAGGGTCATCAATCTCCATCCGGTCACCTGGGAGAAACAATTATTTAAACTTAGGATAGGATATTCATCTTTATCCCTGTGAATGGGAAAACCAAGGGGTTAACACACGGGTAATTGTCAGATCACCTTGCGCCAATCGTCGGGTTACCGGAGCTATTGCAGTTTGTTGTATATGATAGACATGTTTCTTTAATTTGGTAGAACCCATTAATCTGCTGGGTTCAGGCAATGTCCGTAAAGTGCCTTGATCAAGGACACAACCAACTAGCTAGCGACCAGTTTCGCACCTTCAACCTTTTAATTGAAAGACGACGCACTTAACCGTTAGGCCAACGCGCCAGACTTGTTTCAAAAAATCAATAATTCACGAAGTTAGATGAAGTTTTAAAAAGTTTTCACTTGGAAATGAGATTCATTTGCATACACTAAGCGTGGGGTTAACTCTGCCAGCAAAACTACGACTGTGGGCATGTCATAATATTGGATTTATCATTAAAACTGGATAAAGGTATGGCCAAATGGTTAACGCGGCCAAAACATATATTGATTTCTATGCACAAAAACGGTCTTAGTAACGAGCTCATAATAGGTTCGAAACCAAAAAGATTAACTTGTTTTGGCTTGAAGGCACTTAACATTCGGCTATTTGAACAGCAAAATGATATATGTCAACAAAAAAAGATTACAATAAATTGAGAATATATTGTAACATAACTTGGGAATGATTACCTTGTTGGCCGAATGGTTAACGCGGCCGCAAATATATTATGGTCTTAGTAACGAGCGCATCTTGGGTTCAAAACTTAGCCAAAACAACCCTTTTAACGTGGATAAGGCAATTTAAGAATAAACATCCGCCTATTTGGACAGTAATGCGCTACACGGTAGACAAGAAAGATTACAATCATTTAAGAAGATAATGTAATCTAACTTCGGATTAAAAAAATTGCAAAGGGTCCGTTGTGATTTTTTTAAAGTTTGGGAACCACTGGGCTAATTGAACAGCAAAAGTATATATGTCAATAAAAAAAAGATTACAATTAATTAAGCAGATAATGTAATCTAACTTCGGATTACCTTGTTGGCTTACAGTGGTGCGACTTTCTTCCGAGTTCTTCACATCTCCATATCTGATCACCGAATCCACAGTTCTGAGGGACATATTATCACATTTGTTAGTTTTTGCCAATGCTAGTTTTTAACCGGTTTAAGTTTCGACCCGCAATGTGCTGCTTTTTAATAACTTGGGGAATATTGTGTGACATCATAAGGGGAAGTACTAAACCAAAAAAACGTTGGTAATACTAAAAGGAGGAAATAAGTAAGGTCGTGTGGCCGAATGGATTGCGCGACCGATACATATACCCACTTATATATATAAAAACGGCCCAAAGTGACGTACCTATCGTGGGTTCGAAACTTGTGTCGATAAAAAAATGTAACTAATTCCTAACCTCATCCTAACTGCGTTGAGTTTAAACCTACGGGAAGGCAACCATTGTTCATAATCCTTAACCACTAAACAATTGCTACTGAAATTGCTACTAGTTCCATATACCAACCAGTCTTTTAGTATTAACCACGCTGTGTCAGGAGACAATAATCTTTGTGGTGTCACAGCCCAGACTCCACTAAGTAATTAGCCACCGTCACCACGTAATATCGACCAGTTGGTTGTCGCTTACATACGAACCAGTTGAATGATTGACACGTTGTTTTAAACAAATCAATACAACATTTTAAAGCTAATATAACGAACTTAAATTACTCCGTTTCGGTTTAAACAGTTGGATTGAGTGTTTCCAATTTTTTTGTATGTTTCCTCGTTTATTTGATCGTGCAACACTACGTGGGGAAAAAGGGAAAATAATCACTAAAACTATGAAAGCTAAGTCTAACTCTGCCCTAAATACCCCAAGAATTAACCTAGTATTATTTACAGTTTCCCCTTGATCACTTTCCTGTTTTCATCCTTTTACTTTTCTCCGTTCGATTAAAAGTTGTCGGTTTTATGCATTGCTATTGTTATGCGTATTAACACTTAGTTTTTATTATAATCCACTATGCATATGCAATATCTAAACCTTTAAACTAAATCAACTATAACCCTGGCCCGAATACTAAATCTTAAGCAGTATTTTTTTTTTTTTTTAGAGAAGTTTCTACCCTTTCTTGCTTCCTTCTTTTAGTTTGCACGTTCTAATTTTTTATGTATTACTACTGCTAAGCACGTTTTTTACGCACAACTACTGCTATACAATTTAGTTCTTTTGAAATTAACCGTACATTCGCAATACAAGGCAATACGCATGCGTACCTATTGCGTTCGTCTGCGTATTCATCCGCATTTTCGTCGCTCTCCAACGATTCGTCTTGCATGTCGACGTCGTTACTGTACGTGATCGCATCCATGTTGAAAACGACGTGCGTATTCCCGCGTACGCGTCGTGCGTATGCTTCAAGGTCGTCGTCGTCGGCTGCGTCGTTCGCGTAGCCCTCGTCCGTCTCGTCGAAGAGAATGGTTTTCGCACGACTGATGTCTACAATGGTCATGAAATGGAATGTTGGCAAAATCTTCGACGTTTAAAAAAATAAGTGCAAAAAATGAAAAAAAGGATACAAGGGAACTGCTTACTGAAACTATGGAAACTAATTCTAACACTGCACCTAACACTATCTCAATCTCAAATCCATCCCTAACTATATCCCTTCCCTAACAAAAACCCTTATAATATAATTTTGTTGTTTTTTATCAAATATTTTTTTGATGAATATTAAAATCTAAAATTTAGTGAGTTCAGGCGATGTCCGTGAAGTGGCTTGTCCACAACCAAAGCCTGGGCTGGTTTCGATCCCACAACCTTTCGGCTTGTTTTACCTCAACAGCCATTGAAATGGGTAAGAATTGAGTATAAAAACATTTTATTTCCGCTTTTCTGTATTTCCGCTTTTCCACCTTTCCGTGTTTTATAGACCATCGTCCAACCCTTACCTTTATCCTGTTGCGGGAACAGGACGTTCGTGAGAATCCGGCGGGAATTGTCGGGGCATATTTCGGCGTGAAGGGGAACGTTGGGCTTAGATTGGTTGGAACTGATCCAGAGTGCGTTCAGCTTTGACAGTTTGATCATCGTGATCGGGAGGTATGGAAGCCTGAGAGAGATTGGTGATAATAAAGACGGGAATTCGGAAATTAAATCTAATTAACATTAGAGGGTATTGTGATATTGTAAAGTTTATTACAATCATACACACAACAAATATCTCAGTTAAATAAATATCAAGAACTAATATGTTTGGCAGATGAATGTTAATCGGTAACTACTAACTGTAGTAATATCTCCTTCGTATTCAACACACTACAATAGCCTGGTAACCTGACGGTGGGTGCGAGATAATCTTACGATTGCCTGGGATATAACACGCCCTGAGTTTTCCCATCTAACAGATAAAATGAATATCAAACGCTACCTACTTTGGCCATTTACCTTACCTATTTTGGTACACATTATTTAAACTTAGTTGGAGTAATGAATAGCTAATGCTTCCAATTTTGGCTGTTTAAACCTTACCTATTTTGGCACAGATTACCAAAACTTATTTGGCACATTGAATAGCAATCCAATGGATAAAGTATATTAAACGCTGCCTACTTTGGCCATTAACCGTACCTATTTTGGCACACATTATATTTAAACTTAGTTGGAATAATGAATACCTAATGCTTCCTATTTTTGATGTTAAAACCGTACCTATTTTGGTACACATTATTTGAACTTAGTTGGAGTAATAAATAGCTAATGCTTCCATTTTTGCTGTTAAAACCTTACCTATTTTGGCAGAGGTTCAACACGCACAGGTTGACCAGGTCGCCCAGCGAGTCGGGCAGAAATGAGATGTTGTTTCGACTCAACTGGAGAATGTTGAGATCGGTGCACGAGCCAAGTTCGGACGGGATCTCGCTGATATTGTTGTCGCCCAGGAGAAGTGTTTTCAGCGACCTGAGGATAATCCCTGGTTAATATGGTTTGAGGTGGTGAGGTGGGGTGGGGATTAAGGTTGGATTTTCACCATTTCGTAACATTATGGTTGGAATTTCGTAAAATCGGGTCAAAACGAAAATGGAAAAAAGTAGAAGGGAAGAGGGAAACTGCTCACTTAAAGTATAAACATTAAATCAAACTCTACCCTAAAAACCCCAATCCCATTAATAACTCTAACGCCCTAATTTTTATTTAGTGAGCAGTTTTCCTATTTTCCTACTTTCTTCCGTTTATTTCCCCACCACTCCCAATCTGTAGTGTGCAACTACGTGGAATGTTAGGCAATTGGCACACGAAGCAATTCCCTGAACATGAATGCGGTCTCGACAACTGTACAATTCCGAGTTGGTATTCGAAATGTCAACAATATATCGAGATCACTCTCCTAAAGCAATACGCAGAGAAATACAACTAAAGGATATTTACTCCATGTATACATGGTAAATGAGACCACACATATTATTTCGTGACGTACAACGTTTCCCATCCGTAGCTTCAAATTGTCAACAATATTTTGTCAGAGATCACTTCACACAAATAATACGCATCGAAATACAACTTAGGGATATTTCTTCCGTGTATACATGGGTCATCGGACCGTATACATATTCTTTCGTAACGTCCAACGTTACTAAACCGTAGTGTCAAGTTAAATCCTTTAAGATCAGTTGCACAAAGAATAAATAAATGGGTTTTTGATGTGAAACGTTTCGTTGAAAAGTGTGTATACCGCATTCATATGTCATACTTAAGCCGTTTGTTTAAAAATTTGTCGCGCGAAAACCGTTGGGATAAACATACAGAGCTTAAACATCCAGGGCTTATTAAAACAATTATAGTTTCCATTGTTTTTTTAGCAGTTTTCCTTCTCTTCCTTCTTTAAACTTCACACGACACTACTAAATAAAGAAGGATCGAATACCATAAAGGCGTTTTTTATCTATTTATTATTGGAGTATTAGGCCCAAATAAAAGTTACATTTTCGTTTAGCGCAATGGATCCCAAGCTTACACACATTGCGGAAGTTATATAGTTAACGCCACTCTGGCAAACCCACAGCGATTTTGGTTTAAGTTGTATTGTGGCACACTGATAAATCGAACTAAAAATTTCCCATTAATTTTTGCCTGATTTGTAACTTTTACCTGTAATCCAGGGGTCGGATTAAAAACAAACGGTAGAACTGGTCTTGCAAAAAAACTATTGCTATATTTAGGGCTTTTAAAGCAAGATCGTTTGTACGTTTTCACTAAATTATAAAATTTATATCATATATGCTTGACCGTTTACAAGACTTGATTGTTTTTGATATCCACCGAAATATAAACACTTCTATATCGGTGGCAGGCGGAATTGTGTGTTTATCCAAACTCTACTTAATCCAGAAGGTTTTTTAACGTCATCTGTGAATCATATGAGATCGCAGCTTATGGCCGATGTACGTTAAAAAGTAGATGTAGCACTGTAGCAGCCATACCAAGCAAGTTTACCAAATGTCAATATAACAAAGAAATTTGGCAAATACTACGGTTTGGAATATTTTGTCTTACTTTAAAACGGCACATCGAAAAAAGGTTATTGTTAGGGTTAAGGTTCGAGATGGAGCGTATTAAAGTAAATAACAAAGTTCAAGTCAAGTTTAGTTTCCATCGTTTCGCGGGCAGTTTCCCTCCTCTATTTCCCTATTAAACCCTACACGTCACCACTGCACACATTCACACCCATACCACAATAATTTGGCAGCCAGCACACTCGGTCTTACCTCAGATTTTTTGGATTTTCAATTTTAACAGGCTGGGATTCGAACCCATGATGGGCTCGACAACATTTTTATATTGAAATCGGTATATGCATCGGTAACCAATTATCCACCCAAACTACTCTTACCTCAGATTTTTTTATTATAATAACAGGCTAAGATCCGAACCCATAATGAGCTCGACACCATTTTCTTATATTGGAATATATTTTTCTTATATTGGAATATGTTTTTCTTATATTGGAATATATTTTTCTTATATTGGAATATACGGTATATGCATCGGTAACCATTCATCCACACGACCATACTTTTACCTCAAATTCCCAATGCTGTTGGGCAGCGCATCCAACTTGTTATGCGTGGCGTCCATTTCCTCCAGCGAACCGAGCTTCCCAATACTATCCGGGAGTGCGGAGATCTGGTTCATCTCCAGGTTCAGAATGGTGAGTTGCCGCAGGAATCCTGTGGTGAACAGGGTTCAGTTGAGTTCACATTTCGATGGGTGGCAGGAACAATGTGTGTTTTTATGTGATTTTTTGTGGGGTTGGTTTTTCGCGCTATTACTGTATTAGGTTATTTCGTATTGTTAATCTAATGTGTGTTTTAGGGTTGTTATTACATGTGCTTTAACGCGTTGTTAATATATTTCGTTCTTTTTTTGTAATGTTACTGTGATTGTTTTCCCAGGTTGTCATTCTTTTTGCTTTTTAATGTTTACGATTTTTATGTTGTTACTGTATGCTTTTTAGTCACACTAAATTGGCAACAAAGCTAATAATTAGGTTTTTAAATAAAGTGGTCACGTAACTACAATTTTCCAGGCGTGACACATATTTCAAACGCAGGCCAAGAATAAAATGAAAACAAAAATGAGTTTTAAAGCATCATGCATAGGATTATACGAGGTTTTTTTTTTTATATTGAGACGTGTAAAAAAATAGTCGAGTTAAACAATGTTAAAACTTAAGAGTCCGTTTAAAATAAAATGTTCTGTATTATTGTGCACATTTCTCGCCCATTTCGTGTAATCCAAGAAAAAATCTTTGTAAAGGCTATTTTTGTATTAGTGCTTATGTTTAAATTAAGTGTTTTTGAACAGTGACAAAGGTACAATATTGGCTTGCAACATTTTTTTTATTGGAAACTAGCTTACCTATCGTATCAGGTAGAAAGGCCAAGCTATTTTCAGCGAGCAGCAGATCTTTCAAACAATGCAAATTTCCTATTTGGCTCGGAATGGTTTCGAGGTAATTCCTGCTCAGATCAAGGTAGGTGAGTTTGGTGAGATCACCTATTGACGTGGGAACTCTGTTGAGCTCGTTGCAGTCCAGCCATAACTCGGTAAGATTGGTGAGTTCGCATATTACGTCCGGCTGTGTAGAGGATAGGAAGAATATTAGACAAATTAAATGGATAACACTACAGAAGAGTTCTATACATAATGGGAAACTTATTCTAACCACGGCTAAAACACTAAACTTTACTCAGGCCTAATCGTAACCCCATTCCTAACACTATAGCTAAACCAAGCTTTATAACACTAAACATAACTATATTCCAAATTTGCTGGGGGGAGTTTCACTTTCTATTTTCCCATTTTCCTTTTAGTTACCCAAAATCAAAAACAAATCGGGAAAATGGTTACCACAAATTAAAATAAGTCATCTTTTTAGTTGGATATTGAAATTCATTTTTTTGCACTGGAGTTTACCGTCATGTGATGCCACCGTTTATACGAAATTTATCAAATTACCATTCTAAATCCCATGGAAATTCTGTTTTCTGTACTCGCATGTATGATACATCACGCAACAATTTTGTATGGCGAGACATGTGACGCATCGTGTAATAATGTTGTATGCCAACTTCCGTTGCCGCAAAGCACACAACGTGAAAAATGTGACCAGCGGTACGGTAAAATGAAAATAAAGAGGGCAAAATGATTGTTAAGGCCTGGTATTATGAAACGCATTGCCAAAGCATTATCTACGTCAATTGAATTTCGTTTTCGCCATCAGTCCAGTACTTTTTTCGAATAAAAGCAACTAGTTCTGGATAATACCGCGTTAGTTTCAACTCTAAGTAAAAAAGGAGACCTTGGTATTAAAGATAGGGTAAAATTTAGTTAAAAATACAGATCTGTTTTTTTTTACTGCGCATTCTCTTCCGTTTATAAAACTTCTCAGAATATGTCGTCCTTACCCATTCCTCGAATACATTTCCTCCAAGATCCAGACGCGTGAGCAACGTGAGACGACGCATAGACTTTGGCAGAATCTGCAGTTGGTTGTCCCTCAGTTCCAACACACGCAGTTGTGACATTCTGCCAAAGTTTGCTGGAAGGAAATCAAAGAAGCAATCGTTCATGTAGAGCTCCCGCAAGCTCATGAGTTGAGTGAAGCCTTCCGATAACCTGGAAAGCGTAACTGATAAGTCGGAATTCTGGTGAACGTAAGCATTGACGCCTTTAACGGCCGATTATACGTTATTTTATACAATTATATAGTAATGTGTACAATCGTGTGGCCGAATGGTTAACGCTTCCGATACGTTATACCATTCTATACAAAAACAGTCTTGATATCGATTTCAAAACCCAGCTCGATAAAAATAGAATAGATTATGTTTTAAAGGTTATAACGTTCTGTATACGCAACTGCTCTTTATTTTTTATAGGTGTGGAATTGTGGATTTATAAAAGCGAAGGTGTTTTAATAAATAAGTTCATCGTTTTTACGATTAATTATTGTGTATAAAGGGTTTTGCTGCTCGTGCACAGACGAACATCCACTACGCATGCCCCAACAACAATCGTTGTAAAAACTTTCTTTTACCGAGCCAAGTTTCGAAACCATGACGGACTAGGCACAAGGACCGTTTTTGTGTACAAGTCGGTATATGTATCGGTCGCGCAAACAACAACCGTTGTAAAAAACAGCATTAACCTATCCACACCCATATAGGCTATGTACTACGGAAACCGACACTGCAAAAATAATACCAAGTTGAGTTCAACGTAAAAGTATGACATTGTTAAGAAACTTAAGCAATACCAGGAAGAAGTATATATGATGTTGTGTTAAATTCTATTCCCAACAAAGGCCAGATTTTTTCACCCTAAATTGTAAGATGTAGTATAATATCATATATATTCGTTTAATAACTCTTGCGCCATGTCTACCCTACAATAATGTGTTCATTACAACTTAAAAGGCTTAACAGGCACGTATTTTTTCTCATTTATACCATGTGTTTTTACAGACGTTTTAAACTACTGTAGTTTTGACGTTTCACCCTGCTGGATCCTTAACTTAATTATGCCATCGTTGTACTAATGTAATAAAGAAGCAAAAAACTAAACTAATACAGTGTTGATAGGTAGAGCAGATAGGCCGGAGTTGGTATTTGCTAAGCAGCAATCAAAAAAGGACTTGAAAGGATTACAATTCCACACATTAAAGCTCGATTTCAAAACGAATATGACAGGCGTATAATCTTCAGTAGCACTTAATCAAAATAATTTCAATTTATCGATTGCCAAATCGATCAACGCGTGATAAGTACTGTACAAAAATACACACATACCAAAGCACGAGCGTGAGATTTAAACAAACAGATATACTCTAATTTTGTATTCGATTCGAAAACACCGCGAAATTGCGTACTGAATTATACATCAAGCCACGTAGAGTAAGGTAACAAAGTTTCTAAAGACAAAACATCACTTTTAAAGGATTGCGTGTTAAGCATAATTATCTTAAATAGTGAGAGACTAATTATGCATTTGCATAACCTGCCAATGGCGTATTTAATTTTAGTTTACTGATAAACTGGGTAAAAGTTCACAGCTTTTAGCAATGACCACGCATTTCAAAGTCATCACATTACGAACTATCGATATATACAAATCGATATTGGGTGTCAAAAGGTCAATATTTACATAAATCACACACATTCAATCCGCAGGGGAATTAAACCGCAAGTAAAGGTTATTCGCACGTCGAGTTTGTAATGGATTATTATGGTTCCCGGGTGTTTTGACAAATTATTAGAACCCACGCGACGAGTTTTAATGTAAAGTTAATGCGTTCATGTAAATGTGGCTGCAAAACTACTGGAAAAGTTACCAAAAGTCATGTGGGGGTAAAAGCTATTTAGGGCAATGTTGTTTATTGTGTTTTTCGTGATATCCGAAATCTTTCTTGTGCGGATGTTTGACTGTATAATCGATTCGGACGAAAATGAACACACATAAACGACTGATACACATGATACACTCATAAATAACTGTCACGCATTGTCAAACAAGTCAACTATTTTTGCATAAGGAGAAATAAAAGCGAAAGCGTGTAAACTCTATTTTACTATTTAAGTTTCAACATAAGGATTTCTTTCTTGCCAAGCAGCTAGCGACTCGCCATCTTTCAAAGTGCAGGAGACAGAAAGAAGGGAAAAAATGCAATTAAAAAAATCAGCTCTTCTTTAGAAGAGGACCGACCCATCATGATATTGGGTCAAAACAATATTATGAATGCTATTTAACATTACAATGTCTGTCTGTTTGGATTTTTAAATCCATAATCTTTGGTGATTAGGACACGACCGAACCTTTATTTTAGCGAATGATTTTTTTTGTAACTAATCCACATTTATGAGCCGCATTGAAATGACTCCAGTTGTGAATATAACTTATACCGCCTTGCGTTTATTTTACTACTTTACGGCAGAATATCGTTTAAGTTTTCAATAGCCTCAAGCGTTCAAAGTAGTGACATTATGTCATTTTGGTTCGTTGTTCGGATCGATGCGTTTACGTACCTTTCCACAGGGTTGACGCTGGCATCCAAAACATAAAGATTTTTGCAACACCTGATGCACTCTGGTACGTCTTCGATAACTGCAATTAAGTGGTTTTTTTAATGTAAAATATATAAAAAATCACATTTAAAATTTGAAAAAAATCACAAAATTTAATAACATTTTAATTAATATCTTAACACACTCGGCCGATGAAATTGTAATGTGGGTTGTGTGTTAAGCACGATATACCTACTGATGTACCTTAATGGCTTAATAAAAGAACAAAAATTACAGCAAAAGTTTAGACCAGAGGTGTCTAACTCATGGCTCGAGCCTTCCAATTATGAAAATAAATGGAAATTAAATTGCATGTGTCTCTAAAGCACAATTTCCCTAATGCAATATGGCCCTTGAAAATCCAGCTTCACACCTGGTATAAACAGAATAGTGCCATGTGGAAGTATACACCGTCGGAGATTGTGTAAACTACGAATTTCTGTGGTTTTGCGTATCAGTCACATAGATAAAATATGCGAGGGGGCATTTATAGGGAGGTTAATGAATTGTCGTGATTCCTTAAAATAAAGAGACTTAATTCGAGCGGAGTTGTGTATAACAAGATGCAGCAAGTAATTGCTCAACTGGCGAATGGTCTTTCGTATAAAACGTTGAAACAACACGCTCCATCCAAGCAACGGGAAACGAGGTGTTGTTTAAACTTGTAACCATCATCCACTTACTGAAAACAGGCGCGGGGGGGGCGGTTTAAAGCAGGCCACTTACCGTTCTTGCTTATATCCAAGTGGTTAAGATTGACCAGACTTGCAAGTGAGGCGGGGAGGGCGGTGATATCGTTGTCACTTACAGATAGATACCGAAGGTTCTGACAAGTAAACAACTCCTGCAGAAGCAATAACAGAGTTGAACGGAAGGCCGTGGAATGAAAAATCAATTATTATTGATTTCTGATGTAGTAGGGATTACGGCCTGTCAGAGGACATTTCTGATACTTTTGCCGGGAATTTGTACAAGTGATATATTTGTAACTTAATTTGATAAAATCTGGTTATAACTTCGTGTATTTACTCAATATTAGCTATGGGTGGGAATTAAAGCAATCGTTAAAATAGTAATTTATCTTGACAAATCTGCATATAACTTTGGTCTTATTCATTTAATTTTTACGATGCTCGGAAATTGTGGTGCCGTCAGATTTGTAATTTAATTTGACAAACTCTACCTTTAGCGTATGAACCGATTTTGCGACGCTTAGAAATCGGTTCATCGTCGTATTTGTAATTTTATAAACTCTAGATATACGTTAGACGTATGCACTCGATTTCAGAAAAAAACTAGTTACATTTACATAACATGAATTACCTAAAGTCGTATATGAAATACAGGGGCCACAATGGTAATGGAACTATAGCTTTGAAGAATTGGAAAGTGCAGGTTAAAGCAACGCAGCGTGTAATTTAATACGCTGATCTTGCTATTTTAAGAACTTAAATAGCACCTTTCCCGCTCTGCAGAAAAGTAAACATATTTTAACTATCTATGTATCGTTGAATAACATTTGGAATGTTCCGAGAATTTTTAAGTCCAGCACTACAAGAAATGCCTAATAAAACGAAATTAACAAGCGTACATTGGTGGGTTGCTCTAAATTTCACAATATTACAATTAGCCACGCGACAACGCCGAATTTTTCAATTTTACGCAGTGGTCCCTTTCTATGGTAGCCACAGCAGAAAAACATAAAACTAAAAAACTTATTTTCATTTTAAACCATTTGGGGAATATCGGCAATGCTTTATTTTCATTTTAAAATGTGAGTAAGGCATTAATTATTCCTATGCGTCGTAAAACAAAATGTGGTATTGGATTTCTGTTTTGTGATTCATGCATTATTCCAGCCCGTATGAAGAAGTGCTCGATTGCTAAAGGGACAACGCACTGAAACAAACGGGAAGAGGAAAACTGCTCACTAAAATTATGGAAACAAAATGTAACACAGCACCAACGCCTATCTTCACCACAGACGAATCCTTAACTATTAACTGACCATAGCGCAATATTATTTATATTAATAAACAGTCCCCTTAATTTCCTACTTTATTTTCCCAAACACGTTACCAACAGTAGTCTTAAACCCAGCCCTAAAACTAACCATAACGCCGTAATGTTCAGTTTAGTGAGCAGTTGTTACCTTTATTTCCTACTTTATTTTCCCTAACACGTTACCTACAATAGCCTTAACCCAATGCAGCCCTAACACTAACTCCATAATCTCCCAAAACGCCATAATCTTTACTTTAATAAACAGTTTCCTTATTTTCTTCTTTATTTTCCCGAACACGTTACCTACAATAGCCTTAACCCAATGCAGCCCTAACACCAACTCCATAATCTCCCAAAACGCCATAATCTTTACTTTAATAAACAGTTTCCTTATTTTCTTCTTTATTTTCCCGAACACGTTACCTACAATAGCCTTAACCCAATGCAGCCCTAACACCAACTCCATAATCTCCCAAAACGCCATAATTTTTACTTTAATAAACAGTTTCCATATTTTCTACTTTGTTTTCCAAAACAACTACTTACCCTGGGCAGCTCAGTTATAGTATTCGATTCCAAGAGAAGTTTAGTAAGGGACGCGGAGTAAGACCACACGTCCGCTGGAACCTCTTTCAAATTGCTGCTGCAATAGTCGAGTTCGGTGACTTGTTCGGGTGCGTCCTCCGCGTGGCAAAGACACTGGCCTGAAAGGAAAGTACATTATGGATGGGGTGTGTAACTTTGATCCCGGGGTGGCAAAACTCGTGTTTATACTTTTTTGAGGGAAAGTTTCGATCCAATTAGAGTCTGGTTAAAAATACCCTTTTTGTCTTTATATCTGTTCAGTTGCGTATTTAGTCAAGAGACTTGGCAGTTGTTTTAACTCAGTGATGAATGGGCTGATTAAAAGAAAGGCAATATATCCGCCGTTTTACACACTGTAAATTTTGCACCCTTATGGTCTTGTTAGTTATATTGTTTAAATAGAGAAATCGGCAAATAAATCGTTTTCGTTAACGTTAACCAATTGACTATGTAACTGTTTTAAAAACGTTGGGTCGTTAGAACACAGATGATTTCGATCCTGCGATCTTCTGGTTAACGAACCAATGCGCTATGAACAAGCTAACTCGAATTCCTTGTTTTGAGTTTAACAAAATCAAATGTGTGGATCAAAGATCGGATGTGTTACCGAATGGTTAACGCGACTTATCTATATATATATACCGATTTCAATACAAAAACCGTATGATTGACAACTCCATAATGGGGTCGAAACTTAAGGTATGTTAATACGATGAAGATTCTGTTCGTTTGTATTTGTTTAGCCTATTTACTAGTAGGTTAAAGCAACGTACGCTAAGTACCTTGCCTAAAGACACAACCGAGCATATATAACGTTAAATTCGTGTCATTACCCCATTACAACAGTTCGACTTCAGGCAAATTAAATCGCAATCAACGGCATCGCGGTTCAGGGCTAACGTGCGTAGATTAAGATCTGCCTTCGGTGTGCATAAAACCAACATGTTTATTATCGATTAACCACTACTGATTATCTGATCGAGTGCGTGGGTGTGGTCCCGATCTAACTAACAGTGGGCATCGTTATTCGATATCCCGTGGTTAACTCGGTGTGGTCGATGCGTAATAGATATTCGATCTAAAAAGTGGTTCGTTCAGTGCCTTTTGCGGCTTGAAATGAAATAAAGCAGGCGTTGTTTCTCGAACTGCGGTCACTTACCGAAGAAATCTCTTGCTTTGTTCATGGCAGGGCTTTCAGTTTCCGAGAGAGCGATAATTCCAGAACATATATCACATTTCGTAAATCCCGGGTTAGTATGCGGTGGCGATTTCCTGTTTTGCTGGGTTGTTTTTGCGTCGTCCTGGTTTTTATCGGTCAAACCCTTGTTGTTGCTGTTGTTAACGTTATGGGAGGTTTCGTGTACGTTGTTACTGGGAGGACGAATTATATCAACACGCTGGGGTGAAACCTGGCTTTTCTCTTCGTTTTTGCTCTCCCGTAGTCTTCCTGGGAAGATTAGTGGGAAAAGGTCCTTCTCTATATCGCCAGTTCCGTTTTCCGGCCGATTCCGGAGCGGCTGGGTTTTGGTCGAGTTCCGTGTCGCAGCTCCTGTTATTTTATTGTAGAGATTCTCTACTACGTCACTTCCGATCGTACTTCCGTCTTCGCTGTCGACGGAAGAGATAAAACTGCTGCTGAGGCTGCTGGTGCTCCTTACCGGACTCGCATCGTCCTCTTTCCGTCTTCCGCGTCTTTCCGCCGCCGCTGTGCGCACGTAGTCGAGGCTGACGTAATCTAGCCGAACGGCGGCGACGGAATCGGTGGCGGAAGGCGAAGTCGCGCTTTCTTTGTTCAGCGTAGAGGTCGACACAAAGGACTGTAACCGCGGAACTTGCAAGGGGTCGAATTTGCCTGGACTGCTGGTCAATAGGTTCGTCGATGCTGGAGATAGGATAGCACTCTCAACGTATCCACTCAAGTTCGATACGCTCGATTTTTCCGACGGCTGCTCGTTTGTATCGTAATTGGGGCTCTCCCCTTCAAGTCGAGTTCGCTTAGCGGTTACTGGGTCATCTACAGTGCGTGAGCCATTAATCAAACAGTCTGAGGACGGGCTTGGTGTGCGAGACGACCCCCTTAGAAGTGATTCGTCGCTTCGGGCTTGATCCTGGGCAAGGCTTTCGTTGTGGTTACCGAGTGCACTTGAGTCTCTCACAGAAATCTCAGCACGAACTTCTTGCAGCGGCTGAACTGACTTGGTTGTGACTTCTAAGCTTTTACCGCCGGGAGATGATAGGTTCGATTCCGGGAGCGAAAAGGTACTTGCACTGCTGGGGCTGTGACCTGTCGCGCTGCTGCTCGACCAACTACTACTGCTGGTGCTTGCTTCGCTTCGGTTGTTTGGTGGCAAACTTTTTACATCCGGTTTAGGTGGTAAATCCGTGGGTTTCAGCGGCGCCTTCCTTTTCTGTTTTCCTCCCGTAGAGTTGCTTTTGCTAGTGCCGCTTTTAACTGGAGACTTTTCTTCGGCTACAACTGAAAAACAAAGCGTTTAATATTTTATTCTCCTATTTATCTAAGGTTAAGTGAGCAAAATCAACTCGAGCCTAATTCACTTTCAATCGAACGGTTCAAATCGTATTAGAAACGAAAGTAGTTCCCGAAATACCGTTACGAGCTACCTAATGCTTTAAAGTCGATGACATTAGCTCGTTACTTCGTCTGTTTGGCTTGTTTAAATTGATCTAAAAGTGACTGTGACCTTCTATACGGTTCCGAGCAACTAGGTTATCGATTCGCAAGGCTCAATTGCCTGGGAAGCTAACTCGGCATTGTCATTTTGCCTCGGCAAGTGCGGCGGGCTTGTATCGATCTTATTTTGGGCGGCGAATTGAAAAAGCGCAGTCCGGGCCCGGCGGGATGCTATTAATTTGGCAGCGCGGTAATGCGAAGGTAACTTCATTAAATGTTCGACTTAGGGGAGAGCAATGTCGCGGTCCGTGCTCGCCAATGGCGGAAATTGGGAGCGGCTAGTCGGGTGATGACACAACACAAAAACCATTGTTAGGTCATGTAGCTATTATATCGGGTCGCTCGTTTTACGGTCAGATTCCACTGCGGTTTTAATATCGGTCATAAATGTCTGTGGAAAATGCACGGACTGTTTATTGGATGACGTCAGCACGCGTACTGTAGGTCATAACGTATCAACATGTTTACTTAGAAACTGGTTGTAATCTACCTAAGCATACAACATGTTTGTTATACGAACATTTAATTATCTACAGGTCAAATTGGCAGAAAAGTAATATTTTTGGTCGGTTTGGCATAACAATGTGGTCGTTAGTTTACTGTAATCGATACCATCATATCTTGACATTTGGACAATACAGTCGTAAGTGCTACGGAAGCAGTAATCACTACCTTGGCGTGTACGAGTTAATGGCGTCGTTGTAATTCTAAACACATTTATGAACGAAAATTTTGGTATACTATCGCCAGTGGTATAATATTAAAATTTGGTATACTATCGTCAATGGTATGAAACTAAATTTTTGTATACCATCGGCAAAGGCATAACTTTAAATTTTGATATAATATAGTCAAAGGAATAACTTCAAATTTTGGTATAATATCGCCAAAGGTACAACATTATATTTTGGTATAATATCGTCAAAGGTATAACATTGAATTTTGGTATAATAGCCTATAGTCAAAGGCATAACTTCAAATTTTGGTATAATATCGCCAAAGGTACAACATTATATTTTGGTATAATATCGTCAAAGGTATAACATTAAATTTTGGTAGAAAATCGTCAATTGTATAACATTAAATTATCGCGAACGGTATAACATTAAATTTTTGTATATATTTGCCAAAGGAGAAATATAAGAAACTAAAACATTACTAGTTAAGTACTAAAGGCCTCGGCTAAACGTTAAAAAACTAAAGAAAGCCAATATAATGTGATACAATCGTAACAAACGACAAACAAACGAAATGTAGTAAACAGACAACTGGTTCTCTCATTCTCCCAATCGTAAATAACCAAAGTACAAACCGGTATTGGATTTCGAATCGAGTCTAAGAAGACGGCGTAAATTCCAAGAGCGAGGCATGGTAAGCTTGTGTGGGGGTGTATTCAATTTAAATCGAAGTTGAACTCATTTTCACAATGGCAGGTTTCTTGATAAAGTCCAGTGGTACGGTTTCCTATTGGCACTGCTCCAATTACACTCATAATCTAACGGAGCACGATTTTTAAATTAAATTTCACTAATAGACCGGTCGTTTTAACCTGTGTAAACTTTAATACCGTTAGTAGATAAGAAAACTAAAGAGGAGTAACTAATTCATGTGGGTCACTATGCTGTACATTTCATTACAATATTAATACGTTAAACATTAAAACTAGTTTCAAATAACTAACTGTCTGTTCAATTTCCACTTCCTCGACTAGCCTGCTGGGAATTCTTACGAGAATTTACAAGAGTGTTGCTATTTCCTGTTCTAACCGCTGGTACAGCGAAAATTAATCGACACTGTCTGTCTATATATGCTAGTTTTGAGCCACAATACTATAACGCCTCTCACCTAGCAAACTTGGTTCGTTCCGCTCTGGTGATTTGACGTTCGCCAGTGCACGAAGCTAGTCGTTACGGAGCGAGAGTCGTGGTTATACGGGGCACTTGTAAGCGCCAGCTATTCGCCTCTGAAAGCGAACCGACCCAGCTACAGGGCAGAGGGAATGAATTCATAAATGGGAGATGAAGCACCGCGTTGAGAGCAACGCTATGTCAACAAAGCAATCCGCTCTTTTCTCTACGAGAGGAATTTGAAGCCGTTGCCGTCTTGTCTTGGTGTATATTGGACGCGCTTTGAAAAGCTTTTATAAGACACGCTGATTTATTCGTCGTATAACCGCGTATAACCCAGTGTACAAAACAGTTCAGTTTATTAGATGCCATAATCTACTAAAGAATCTTTTCGATGCCACAATTCTAATCCTATCTCAGCACTGTCTGCTGCCAATACACAAGTTATCTTTAACTAAGTTGCCAATGTATAAATAACTAAAGACTGTCTGCTCTTAATTTGACAAATTAATTCTTTGTCGATAAACAGAAACTAATCTCTATACGGCTTGCATTTGGTTGTGTGCTTTAGTATCAAAACACGCCTTAGCAGATTTCTAATTCTGAAAACAACAGCAAAGGATTATAGGAAAAGCCAAGCGTGATCCAGTCACTTTACGTTCCGCTAATCCCTTACAATCATAACGCGGTTACATGGCCCTTAATACTAAACTGTTCTATCATGGCTAATTGGCAATTACTCATCACTTAGTCAAAGAACTTGGGAGTTTCCACCGTCTGTAAACGAGTGTTGCTGCATCGTTCAGTTGGAAACCGCACTTTTCGAAAAGTGTAAGGCGCTCCCCTCGGGCCATTGTAGCTTACGTGCGCCGTATCCCTTCGGCGGTGCAAAATGCGTTTCTGAAATCAGGAAAGGGAAACTGCGATGCTAATGCTGGCAGCGGGCGCGCTTTGTGTTACGGGAATAGCGCCTGCTCGTTAAGCTGGGATAATGATGTGGTTACAGCGATGTCGGCTGAATTACGTCTACGCTCTATAATCGGCTTGCTAATTAAAGACGACTGCTCACTCGCTGTACTTAATACTTTATGTAACTATACCGACTCTTCAAATATATATCATTTCCTTTAAACACCTCGAGAATACGACGAAAATGCGGCCAGCAATAGTGCAGGGCTTATAATACTGCGTGGTACATCTATGAATAATAATAATAATACACTTCTCATAAAGAACCACTGCCTAAGCACTTGACCTACGGATCAATGCTGACAAAAACAGTGATATGTACTACTCGTATGAACGGTGCTTGAGTGGTGATAGCGACGACGTTTTGTTTTCGCTCCATTGGCCATAAACAATGCAGCAAAAGCGCCATTACCACGCAGTCCCTTTCCATGGCTCCTTGGCGCGGGCGTTTGCAGTGTTAATCTGTAAACATAGTACGGACGACGACGGACGAAAATTGAAGTAATGAGAACACTAAACAGAAGTCAGTACATCAACGGGCGGGGATTTGGCTTCAAGTAAACAAATGAATTCCTGAACAAGTGGTTCATCATAGTTTCAGCTAACGACCTTTTAACAGACCTGCAATAAACAAACCGACCTTGCATCGGTTTTTGTTTGTCGCCTTGCCGTGAGAAAATAAACAAACGGCTTGTAAAACAGCACAGCTGGTCGTGGTTTCTCTAAATTACACGTTTTCCTTGTTTTCTACGTTTCGGTACTTCTAAGTGTGTTTCCATTAGGCCATCCGGAACACTGGAGAAACGTGCTGGGAACATGCTGAGTTAATGGCTGGAGAGCAATACACTTAACTAGGCCGCGCGCACTATAGAGCTATCTCAGCATGGGAATTATTGGGACAGATGAGTTTCTGAGTGCAAGTACTCGGTCGACGAGGAGAGATTTTATTTGCGGTCGAGGGCACGCCAATTCAAAGCAAGTCACCGCGAGACCGTGTGTTTCACGCTATGATGAGCAGCTTTTACATTTGGGCTTTGAGTCGTGGGAGCGGCTGCTCGTCGTACGGATTAAACAATGGATGACAGGATTACGACGTTACGCGAAAGGACACACATCAGACGAATTCACAGACAACATAGCGAGACATTCTTTGGGCAGGGTGTACAATAGACCGAACAAAACAACACATACGTTATTCTGACGCATTTTGTAAATGCGGACCATTGGTTAGTCAATCACGTGACGGACATAATATATTCCCAAGTATTGTTACTATCGTTGCCATACTTTTATATGCAGATATTAATAAACACGAACACAATACATCCTTGTGTTTTTTACCGGGATAAGTTTCGAACCCGTAATCAAATTGTCACAAAGAAGTTTTTATATTAAAATATGTTTATGAATGACTCGCGTAAACTATTCGGTTACACATGCTGTACAGGCTGTATATAAATTCGTCGCGCTAACCCAGTGGTTCTTAATCTTTTTAACCCGTGGACTATTTTCAAGCTGGCATAAATATGCGCGGACTCATATATATGAAAAATCAGGTTTTCCATAAGCTTTTATCGAAAAGTAAAATCATTGTTTTTTCGTACAGAGTTCTATACAGTATGCACTAACTTCTAGCAAAAGCAACTGTGCACGCGGACTCATCCGGGCCCTTCCATGGTCTCAAATGAGTCCGCGGACTCGGAGTTAAAAAACAATGTGCTAACCATTTAACCATACATACGGAATATGTATCGGTGGCGTAAATCTTTCGGTAACACATAAAAAAACATGAAATAGCTTACCTTGCATTATTCTGGTAGGTCCATCCATGGTTTTCTTGTTGAAAATGCTTTAATCCGTCAAGTTTTGATATCCAATGCGAGTTAGTAGTTTATTTCAGCTTAATGCAAGCACATTGCGTCCAACAAACTAGTTTTCTGTTAGAAGAAAGGCATTTTTATCATAGATAAACATTGAAAAAACACACTATGAAACTGTGTTGTAATATTTCGTGTTAGTGCGTGTTTTAGTAGATAGAATTCTATAAATAACAGTATGGTTCAAAAACGGGATTAAAACGCTATTTCGGTATGGTTCAAAGTTGGGAACTTCGCTATTTCGGTATCGCTACAGTTACATAACTTGCGAGCTCAAAATGAGGATTTCCAGTGAAGCGATAAGCTAAGGCCAGAGCGGCATGCCGGGGTATAAAACAAGCAGAAGGGATACGCGTAAAGCTATCCGCTAATGCGTCGCCTGAGTAGAAACTATATGAAGCGAGTCATCTCAGTAAAGCGGGAGTCAGACTATAAAGTGTCTGGTAAAACACTGCTCGTCATCACCGCAAAATGCACAGCAGATAAGACTAATCGCACAGAAGAGGCCATTAACCACAGATTTATCTGCGGAAAATCATCAGAAATTTAATACGTGATAATGTGGGAGTCACCATTGTGTTAGTAGGAGCCATAGAGATCCCTTTAATTTACTTTGATTTGTACGGTTATGTAACCTACACGTGCTGAAATCACGAATTTACGGTACAACACCTTACAATCGAGTTTTAACTTATCCTTCGAATACAATAGCCGACTCACTAAGCCTAAACAATCGTCACAAAAGGAGACTTCGTCACCCATTCATGCTATAACGTTCAGTTCAAATAAAAGCGACTTGTGATTGAAACCTTGAAACTGTACACGGCTTAAGCGAGGCTACTGGACTAGAAAAACGTCCTTAAAATGACATTTAAAATCTGTATTTCACAATACTATCAATATTGCATGAACTATGGATAAATACAACACGCAAAGAATATTATAAGCATCGCGGTTTTATCGCATTTCCAATCTCCAAAAGTCAATACTGACTGAAGTAACATGATGTAACAGACGCCTTTATTGATCACTATTCCAATAGAAAACCATTTCCAATGTCACGTCACATTACGAGAATCCAATACAATATCGTACAGTGGAATAATGAAGGAAATCTGGTTATGCTAGATTGCTGAACTGGTTACTTTAAATACGTTCTGACAGTACGAAATCAGACATGACCATGACATTTACGACGTTAGTCTAAAAATAGCGCATTACACAAACTGCGCTTATAATACAGCCGAGTCTAAATTAACTAATCGCCAAAAGTACATACGCCTGGAGGCTAAAACTTAGGCTGCTTATTAACTGAGCCCAGGAAATAAAAACAATCGAAATACACATTGGAGTGAAACGCTATAAGGTCCAGACAAAAGACAAAACTCCTGACGAACTGTCACCTGACCACTCGACTGAAAACTGTATTGAGTAAATCGATAGAACACAAACCCTTTCAAGTTTGAAATCGAACTAACACTGTGGCGTAAAGGGTAAGCTGAAGTGCCTCAATCGTATTCAGATTACTGGCTATTGGTGACATGTTAAGCGTTATATTCTTATCTGAGTGTAATTTCAGTCTGGGCGTGATTAGTAAATGTTAATGTCTATCTACCTCGTTACTCAAATAATTGTCCGATAAGATTTCTCGTAAATATTACTTACTAAGCCCAGTTAAAACGTATATACCCAAGTTAATATACAAATATGCCGGCCTACCGCTATTGATTACACTAAGCTGCCCTTCTGTTTAGAATACAATGTCGCATTCTCGCACGTAGGTTTAAAAATCATTCAAAACTTTCGTTTCTCACATATGCACTTGATAATCACTTGTTCGTGAGTATGATTCATTTAGCCTTTGGCATGTTTTACATTCTGTAAGTAAAGTACTAGCATGGCACAGGAACCCAAAATTAGATTCAATACGATACGACTAAATGACTCGTGGATAAACAAAATAAAACTTCGCCGCCACGAAAGAGCTGCTTAAAACAATGCGAACTGTTGCATTATTCAAATCGGTGGGAAGTACTTTTCACCTTGCGTTACCATAGTTATTAAATGTTCAGCCTATTCGGTTACCAATTTCATTATAACTTAGCGTGTGTTATTACTGTCGCTGATTTTTCTGCCCGGCTCAGTTTCACAATGTTCAACTATGGTAAATATTTAAACGAAATAAACAAATACGTGACTAACTGAGCTAAAGAGGAGCGTATACAACCCAACAAATTTCGCAAGGCTGGTTTAAAGGCGCGGCTGTTTGTTTGGAAATAGTTGTTCATGTAAGGTATTTTCCAATATACTTTCCGAATAGAAACATAAAATTTAGTTTTTGTCAATTCGTTAAAGTAATGGAGAAAATAGCATAGATTTATTTTTAAAAATAAGAAAAAATATCAAAACTATACTGTAATTTAAACACGTCAGCTACATATAGACATGATATTACATATCCACTAAACCACACTCTAGCTACATATACATGATATCCACTAATCAAAAACATCTCTTTGCCTCTTGTAAAAGCTTCCATCGTTAAAATAAACCTTTATGCTACAAAAAAACAAAACATAAATATGCATATATCTTTCCAAGTAGCCCTTGCACATAACCTACAATAGCTTCGTCTAAGATTAGCCGATTCACGAAGCCGGTATGCGCTACGCATTCGACCGTGGAAGGCAAATTGTCCTATCCTGTAGCCGGATACCAGTACGTTATCAAGTTTAAAAAACTACTTTAAGTATACAAGAACACTTGACGGTTTAAATCAAAACGAACCTGCTCGAAACGCGATTCAGCAGCCGGTTACTAAAACCAGCTACTGGCGGTTTCTCCGTTCATACTATAGTCGGCGACCTAAAAACTTTACATGGACAAATAAAGAAACGTCAATTTCGTCAGGAACGGGACTGTGTGTGCGTCTACAATAGTGGATGACTGACTAACTAAATATTTAAGCAGAGTCGGCCGAAAGAACAGAAATTAAACAAACAAGGCAACTAATCAAAAAAGCATTTGCTGAACCGAAGGTATGTACGCTTAAAGGTAAAGTTAACCAGTAACGCGAAAGAATAAATAGTTAAGAGATTTTGGTAAGCATTTTTTTCTGATGGTGTACTTTCACTTTTATACACATGCTGTATACGTTGTAAGGGTTTCCATCGGCATTCTACACTGATTGATACTAAAAACGCAATCTTCAGAAAAAAATAAACAAACATTCCAAAACTTGTCTTTCTACAGGCAAGTTACTTTTAACTACTGTAGTTTTGCCGTTTTATCCTGTCTTCTCAATGTAAAATAATTGTTTTATTCTTCCTTACTGTAACGAAGGAGCGAAAAAATAAACTAAACTAAACTTACTAACACTCATTTCTATTTTTTGGCGACATGCAGTCAGTTTCTACAAAGCTAAAACGCGGCGCTACCAGAACAACGCCGTAATTATGTCAAACTATGCGGCCATTAGTATGGAATGCTAGACTTTTTAACAACCAACCACTTTACCTCCCACTATATACGTAGATTGGTCATTTATAGGTAAAACCTGGGACTTTGGCGCAAGGTACTGTAAATAACTTAGCAATGGAATCCTAATTTCGTCTTCTATCTGCTCTAAGTAATCTCAATTCGATTTATTTAATCTGTTGTATTAAAAATCCCACTCGTGACCTAATTATCTGGATGGTTTCGGGAGTAGGCTATCCTAACTCGAGTTAGATCTGTAGATAAATCCGTTTAATTCCGTACAGTCTTGCTTTGAAATCACGGAAAAGAGGGCAAGACGAATACACCATTACAGCACTGGAGCTCGCAGCTATAACTGATCTGCGGTTCGCATACTTTCAAAAACTCGCTGAAATCGGCGGGTGGCGAGATAGGAGAAATACAGCACATTACTCTCAACCATGGCGGTTTTACTCTGACAATAAACTACGAGCGGTCAATTTGCCCAACTGGTCCATTAAAATGTCATCCAGCAAGATAACCTTTGCACTCTAAACCAAAGGTTGCACTTTATTTACACTGCTGTCGTGCACTTTGAGTTATTCATCGGTATTAGACTACATCCACCAAGATGAAAATAATATCTAACTTTTTGCTGTTATACAATTCAAGTAAAAATTTAAACAAAGCTTTAGTTCACTAAAAACTAAGGTGGTATAAACTTAAAGCACTGGTAATCGAACATAACATTTCTAAATTCCATGCTACCATATTCAAGTCACAGGCACGGCCGATAAACCACTGCACACTAATTAAAACGTCTTCCGTCTCAGTCGAATTTCGCTCTACATTCTGCGACACGAAAGCGCTCGTTTCGCGCAATCGAATGGAACATGATTTAATTAGGCCCCCAGGCATTGCTTTACAGATCGTTAAATATTGGAGATGTTTTTCGACTGAGACGATTTTGCTTCACAAGTAAGGTTATTTTCAAGTGCGTCTTAAAAACTCTTGAGACATATATTTTGTCGCACCTGTGAACGATTGTAACAGTTTTATCCCAAAAAAGCTCGTCTGTAAGACGGCGACTGGTTTGTGAATAGCTTATGTGTTGATTTGTACAACATGTAAAGCAAATAATCGCTACAAAACAGACTACCGGTACGGGGTACAAACTAAACGGAAGGAAACTGCAAACTAAATTGAAGATTGGGGCAATATAGTTAGTTTTAACATGTGGTTGGAGCCAAGGTTAGTTCTGGGGTTGAAATTATTGTTTAGGGCTCTTCCCTCTTTCCATTCTTTTAGTGTTGCCCACCAGTATGCCAATTTCCAAACGCTTTTTTATTAAGAACAATTACACAAAATTCCAGCTTATGCTGTATAATCATCTAATTTCATCCTACACTTCACTTGATTTAATATTGTTAAACAAACACCCATTATTGCGCCACAACCAGCCAAGATGTTAGTTTTTCTTTCTTTTTGTTTCTTAATTGAGAGAAACAGAGCCTTTCTCACATTTTCACACGTTATCAAAAAGAGTTAATAAACCAAAGGTTTCCAATTCAATATTCACGATTTTTGCCACTTTTACCGAGGTCGTTGCTAAGGCCTTTTTCTATATAATTCGGTATATGTATATATATGTATTGGCGGCGTTAACCATTCGGCCAAACGACTGCACTTACATGAGTTTAAACTTTAAAGCAACTGGTTTCAATCAGTCTGAGGTTATCTTGTCACTAGACTGAATAGCGGTTTGGTTTACCAGGGTAGTTTACATTGTTTTATTCGCGCAATAAGATATATATGTGGTTTAGCATGGAAAACTGAAGACGTCGGAAAGGCCGTTGATTTAAAACGTCGCAATTTAAGTTATGTAGCTAGAAAGAATTAGCGCGGACCTTAAAACCGGGGAAAAAATATCATAAATCGTTCAAACCTTATTTCAACAAATTTAACGATATAGCCACAAAGAAAAGTGTGTTGTAAATTTCTACCAAAATTATGGGTTTTATCAAAAGAGTGTCTTAATCATACACAACACACTGCAATAGCTCCTGTAACGCAGCGGTGGGCGAGAGGTAATCTGACGATTGCCCTTATAAGAACGCCCACTTGTATAATTGTAAGGTAATCTGAAAAATGACCGTATGATTACGCCCCTGTGATTCCTCATTCAAGGGGATAAACATTAATATCCTGTTCTCCTAAAACGCGACGGTCAGTCAAGGAGATGCGGATGCACAACGATTTGTAAAATATAGAGCTTATAAAGTAAACTCCCCAAAATAAGATGTAATAGGTATAGTGGCCATTAGAAGAAAACACATCGAAAACTTTTCGGGGCTCAGAAGTGTTGTGTGTACGTTAAAATGAGTGGTATGAGCGTTGCAGACCAAGGTAGACTAACAAATGGTATCTAGGAAAGAATAAGTGAAATTGCGCCAAGAATTTCGGTAAAAATGTTTCAAGCAGCAATTATTTCGTACGAAGCCGGAAATTAAAATGACCCTAATATCTAATTATGCTTTAGCTATTCTTAATTTGCTCTATTTATCAACCGCTGTGTTTTCCGAAATTAAGGTAGGCTTTTTCGTCCATGATATGCTAAATTCACCCATCTAGCCTATATTTCCGGATATGACATTATTGGAAATGACGGGATATGACATTATTGCCCTAAATATTTCAGCCTGCCTAAAGAAGTTACCGTACCTAAAGCGTTAATGTTTTTACATAGTTGCTTTTTTCCAAGGTTTTACCTTCACGGGCTGATTTCGATTCCATCATCCTTCGTATGGCGGCAGACGCTCTAACCGAGCTTGTTATTCGGCCGGAAAGAGAGATTGCAAAGGTGATGGACGGTCGCTTGGCCGAACGGTTAATGCGGCCAATTGAGGGGGCAACACTAAAAGGAGGGAAAGAGGAAAACTGCTCACTAAAATTACGGAAACTAATTTAAACCCTACCCTAAAGTAATCTCAACCCCAGAACTAACCCTAACTCCAACCTCATGTTTAAAACTAATGTCATAATTTTCATTTTAATGTGCAGTTTCCCTCCTTCCCGCTTTTCCCTCCTTTTAATTTTCCCCAGTGACGAGATTATAACGGGTAAGACATTTTGACCGGTTAAAAAACTAAAAAAGAGAAGCCGACAGTGATGTTAAGTTATTTCACCAAATGGTTAACGCAACCGATACATATATTGACTTCTATACAAAGACGACCGAAGGAACAAGCAGATGGTGGGTTCAAAACTAATTCCGGTAAAAAGAGAATTCGACGGGGATGTACAGTCGTGTGGCCGAATGGTTATCGCGACCGATACATATACCGATGATATACAAAAAAACGTCTTAAGAACGAACCCATAATGGGTTCAAACCTTGGCCCTAAAAGAAAAAGTCGCCAGTGATAACTATTGTCGCGTCCCAACCCCCGATAAACTCAAGTGTCCTGTCCTAGTTATCTACGCATTCCGTGTTTATTATTTAATCCTATTACACACGCATACCAGAACGTGTTAGAAATACCTCCGTACCACTAAGCTTCTTATGCCTTTTGTATACTAGACTGTGTATCAACGTATCGACTCTCTCTTGGGCGACTTACGTTTCCAATAATCCGAAGTCAGAGGCAAAAACATCATTTGGTTAAAACTCGGTACAAAATATACACCATGCATGCGTGGTTGGTTGGGAAGGGTGTTGAGTTACATTCCGAAAATTCGATATGGAAGGATGTGTCATTTATTTATATCCTGGCGGGTGGTGAAATCGCGTTGTAGGATTTATCCATGGCTACCTTCTAACTCAATCACGATCCAGTTACCGGATCTATTGAAGTGTGTTGAATGATTAGTTTAGTTAGTTTAGTTTTTGTTTCCACGATGAAAACATGAAGCAGGACCTTTAATAAAAATTTGAAAAACGGGAAAAACGGCAAAACGACAGTGCTTAGAACACGTCTAAAAACCAATTAATTATCAAATTTCAGTATAATTAGACGTGGCCGCTAAACCCACATATGAATAAGATGTTGCTGTTATTTTAGTCCGACCCAGTGATCAAATAGGTTCGGCCGATGTCTGCTAAGTGCTTTTCGTAAGGACACAACCAGGTTATACTAAACTAATCCACCAAGCTATTCATGAAATGCTTACCGTAGTTTTGGCTCTGTTAGGACGTTATTGTGACTTTTAATGCTAAAAGTCTTACCTCTTTTCAGTTCATACTAAATGGTCGAAATAATAGTACTAATGCCGTTAGAATGGTTGGTAAGTAATACGCAATTCTGTGCATTCCCACAGTTTTAAACGGGGAAAACTAAAAGGAGGGAAAGCGAGAAGGAGGGAAACTGCATACTAAAATGAATATTATGACATTAGAGTTGGTTTTAAACATGGGGTTGGATTTAGGTTTAGTTCTTGGGTTGAGATTAATGTTTGGGCCAGGGTTTAAATTAGTTTCCATAGTTTGGGTAAGTAGTTTTCCTTCTTCCCTCCTTTTAGTGCTGCCCGTTTTAAACTCAACACCGTTAAAGTTTGTTACCATACATTTTCGCACTCCATATCTCGCATTTCAGTATAGTGCCCCTACACGTTAGCCCGGTGGTTTGGACTGTAATCAAAATATTTCATGAAGTAAATCAAAGTCAGCCAACCCAGATAACGTAGTGTATGATCGGGCTACTGGAGTTTAAATCGGATTATAAATGACGTCAGTACATTTCGAAACAGATTTGGCAAGGTGTTAGCAGTAAACAGTTATATAACAAGTACTACCGTAATATTTGATTTAATATTTAGTCATCAATTAATATACTCATTCTAAGGTGGATAATATTTGCAGCAGATTTTCGGCTTTGACTGTTGTAATGTGATATATGATTTACCACGTATCTCTTGAACACATTTCGTACGAAAACTTGGTAGACCGGTTATAACTCTACTCAGGTCGCAGGCATAACCAATCGGCCAGGGCATGAAAACCATTCGCTAGGAGCGTCGGATTTCAATCCAGAGATTGTGGGATCGAAATCAGCAGTCGGCTTTGTCGACTGTGTCATAGGCAGCACTTAGCGAATGTGGTTGTAATCGAGTGAACTAATTAATCGGTCAAACCAAAAACAAAAGAAACATCTTAATACACTTTGATAGCTTAGATTCTTTGGTGAATCCGATGGTGGGCACGAGGTGATCTGACGATTGCCCGTGTGTTAAAGCCCCTTGGTTTTCCCATTCACGGGGATAAACCAAATACGAATATCCTATCATAATTATAGTTTAAAAAGACGGATGGTTGCAAATGTCATGCCCAGTTCAAATATTCTTCCACAACGTCTTGCTGTTGTATTATAAAACACCAAACACGCGTGAAAAAGGCACGGAAAATTAAATATGGAGACTGAAAAGAGGAAAGAACGGTTCGATCCATTTAAACAACTTTTAATATGCGGGTAAAAGATAGATCCTCCATAAGTTACGCATGGCGCATACGTGGAGGATTATAGTGGTAAATATAATGGTGAAACGAAGACTGCACATTTTTGTATTGTACAGTACTGTGGGCAGAAATGGTAATGTTAACTGATTCTGTACATGCCCGGTGCCGTGGCAGTGAAGCCGCATAGAAAACAAACGCGGCAAGATTGTGATGATATTGCAGGAGCCCGCTGCCGGGAACAACTTTGCGCTTATAGACCAGGTTCGTTATGATGGGTTGTGTTCCTTTGTAGCGGAAAACGCCGATTTTTGAAGAACGCGGCGCAACAGTGCGAATAAGAATTGTGCAGACTTTTCAGGGCTATATTAGAAGACGCCTATGGTGTATGTAGCGCACACAAACGCTGAAATTAATATGTAGGCAATATCACCTAAGTAGTTTAGATTGGTTGCCTTTTTCCCGTGTTGCGCATTACATGACAAAGCCATTGTATGATGGGCGCCTTTAACATCCACTGAACTGGTTTTGTTGACAGTCGATTGACTTCGGAAGCAGCAATAATCAATCTGAGGTCGTGTGCGTGGCGGTATTGGATCAGATTCGATGGAATTTGTTTCAAACGTCGTCTACTACGACGATCCGTCTTGCGTTTTGACCGTCATCATGTTTGTAACTGCGGTCGCTTTCAGACATCCGATGGATACGGATGCGATTGACGCGTCACCGTCGTTCATCGCATCGGCCGATCGCTTCACACCTAAAAACGGACGGATTAGTACGGATGGAAATGTGGCAAAAAAATTTTACTTAACACGAGAGTTAAACTATTAGCAGAAAATTGAACGGATCTTAAATTTAAGAACATAATTGAAAATAATAAAGAAGAGGAACCGTCTGCCTAGCTATACCCAAGAAGGGAAAAAGGGAAAAAAACGAGGAGAGAGGGAATTTACTCTGACCCCAACATCAGATACACAGGCCGCGACCCCAACACCCCTCTTTATTGGGGGTTCCCCTACGTTTAGTTTTGTCTCGTTTCAAGCCACCAGGAGCCATACGAATAATCAATGGAAGTTATTTTGATACGGTGGATTTAATTGGGGCAACGAAAAACTCATCAGAAATACTGCACCGGCAACCGGACTGTAATAGGCGTTTCCGTATGATTACCATTCTTGGGGTGCCTCTAAATACTACAGGATCGCTTGGAGCGCTTAGATCACTTAGATTGCTATGGAAAGTAATTATAAGCCTGTCCCAAACACTAATCTCAAACCGAGAACTAACTTTAACCCCAACCCTAACATTCATATCATGGCTTTTGTAATTACGAAGTATAGTAAGCGATCCAAAGCACTCCAAGCGCTCCTAGCGCTTCATGCGATCCTGTAGTATTTAAAGGTACCGCCATTCTTGTAGTATTGCAAAACTTTGCTCACCTGTCTGCTTGGCGGCGGACGAGTTCATGATAGGCGCCGACGCGACGAATGCAGGGGAAGGTACGGCGGACGAATCTGATCCGATAGATGAAGCAGGCGACTCCACTGTAACGATTGGGGGTTATTTAAGGAAATATTAAATCTAAATTAAGTGATACGACGTTGTTAATGCTCTATATTCGTATGCTGGCTTAAATGTACAATTTCTTCACGACTTTCCGAAATACGTTAATATGGCTTTAGTGAAAACTTAAGCAAAGTGCTAATTATTTAATTATATTGACTAAATTGTTTAAAAGATCAAGTAGGCATTGCAAGTTTTTGAACAGGCTCAATTTGAACAAAATCAATACAAATCCTTGTCACCTGGCATTGTGAACTGTCCAGCGGCGATTCCGGCGAATTCACCCATCACAGCGATGGCCGTTTCCCCGGTCGCCTGCGCCACTCTGTGCTCCACCAGATAGAACATGTATTCGTCGTACAGGAGTCGGATCAGATGGAAACTACCGAAGCTGGCGGCTGACCGGAGCGTGAGGTCGCGTATCACCATTGAACTTTATGAGAAAAGGATGGGGTTACATGAAAGAAATACGATATTTATGTTTTATCCTATATAAGTAGGTATTGGGGAGATATGGCAGAATGTTTATCTACGTGTAGAGATAGGATAGATGTCTTATTTATTTGAATGAAAAACGCAAAGGATGTTATAACAAGGGTAACCGTCAGATTACATCGCGAACATAAAAGAAATGGTTATAACAAAAACAATCGTTAGATCACGCGCCCACTATAAAGTTGCTGGTGCCTTTTTGCTTATATCTCTATGTAAGTGGGCGGAAGTATTGGAGAGATATGGTAGGGTATTAATCTATGTGAAAAGATAGGATATTTATTTATGTGAATAAAAAATACAAGGGATAGTATAATAAGAGTAACCGCTAGACTCGGATATTTAATATTAATTCCCGTGAATTGAAAACGCATAGGGTGTTATCACACGGGCAATCGCCAGAATAGAATATTCATGTTCATGTCAATGGGAAAACGCAAAGGATGTTATAACAAGGGTAACCGTCAGATTACATCGCGAATATAAAAGAGACGGTTATTATTAAAACAATCGTTAGATCACGCGCCCACTATAAAGTTGCTGGTGCTTATGTGTTATATATGAAACGATCTTTTAGCTTTAGTGGAACCGTCAGGTTACGGTGTATTGTATAAGATTAAGTCCTCGCTACGTTTTTAACTCAACCAATCAATACTGAACGTAATGTGTGCAACCAAAATGTGGAAATACGGATACTTATGCTTTTATCTAGCCCAACCTAACGGCTTGGAGTGTGTAACTATGCAAATACTTATTTGTTGTTATAAAATCGCTTATCCAATGTAACGCCCTTCAAGTGCGCTAAAAAATATACTAAGCACCGTTAATTCCGTCGTATTTCCGCTTTTAGAAGCGATTGCAGTTAAAGCTGAACCGCCCGATTAAGTTATGGCATTTATTTCCACTATTTAATACCGACTGAGGTGGTAGTGGTTAAAGCTAAATGCCCTTGACGTAAAGCTGAACATTTTAGTTATGGCAACAGTATCAACAATACGTCAAGTAGGTAAGCTGTAATAAACGGCGGTGTTGTGGAAATACGTTAATTTCTATCCGTGTAGTAATACGTGCAGGTTTCCAGACAGTTATTTTGTGCCCAGTAATCAACTGTAATCATGCCCGCATGTGTGTAATAATCATTTACTTTGGTATGTAACATTCTTTGCGTGCATTTCGTGCTATATAACCCGACGTGTTTCGCTTCAATTTCATAACTTGGAGCACCTGTAGAAGCACCATTTGAGAAGAAACTGACGAGCTGCGCGTGTGAACCCGCGAGTGCCCTCGTGCGGAAGCAGCATCTTAGCAACCACGGCTTCCAGCCAGTCAGCCCATTGTTCCAAGGTTCGTTGCTCGGAGAGGGCGGTCTTGAAATCTGTCTCCAGTTCGTGGACTACGTTATCGGGGCACTGGCAGACCCATGATGCTTGCTCCTGCGGGGGACGGTAGGGTTTAATGGAAAATTGATATGCGCAGTAAGTGCAAAACTCGGTAGAATGTTTGTAGTGATACTAAAAAATGTATGGTCAAACACGTAAATTTCTAGAAAGGGGTTTCACTAAAAAACGACATACACAGCCATGGACACGGCAGTAGCAGAGGTATGCGGTACACTTATTGTCAAATTTGGAAAGATGTGCACAAAAATAATTTATACATTAACTTTTGGTGTGATCATAGCAAGGTGTCAGTGATATAGGTATTTTGTGAAATAATAGTCAGTTTATCAAGTTCTTAACTGGCCAACAGTGTTGAAAAAGACAGTAGGAAGAGCAGTGGTACTTAAACATTTGCGGTTGAATCACAATATTTAAGAAAGGAAGGGTTTCTTATGCAGCATTGGAAAATACGTTAACACTGCCACGCGGACATTTACACACAAACAAAACGTTAACTTTTTGGGAAGACTTTTAGTGGGAATACATTAAAAGGAAGGATTTCAATAGAATATTTGCATTTCCCTGATAACTGTCATCTTGGCTCGGCATAAAATTGAAAAGCACTGTAATAACCCCGATAACCTAGAGCAGGGACGTGGTATTCTATGCATTGTTAATAATAAACGCCCTTTGCACCTTCCAACCCGGAGAAAACAGTCACCCAGCGGTCACGGTTCACTACAAGTCACGTGATAATCTCATTTGCATAATTCACCGACCTGTACGTTGTTGAAATCCACGCGGTTGAGGTCGGCCAACATCTGGTTGATCTGCGCCACGTTGTTGAGCACTGCTCGTGCCGCTTGTGCGAGGTGGTTGAGCGACGTGTATCGACGCAGGGTTTGGGAGAACGCTGAAACCGCGGAGATCTGAAGATAAAAGGAACTATAAATGGCGGAATAAGACGGATTTAGGGATAATAAGGCGGACAAGATGTAGACCCGGGCATAAAACGGCGGAAACAGTCTTTCTTCATTGTACATTGCAGCTATATTATATGTATATATTTATATATATTTTGCAAAATAAGAGTTATTGCAGGGTAATAAATGAGAATGGGATTGCAAAATAAGAATGCAACTAGAGTGTAAAATGAGACTGGACACATTTCCGTGTAATTAAGAGTGCAAAATGAGAGTTATTGCTAAATGATATATATATTGTTCCACGGAAATGTGTTCAGGTAACGAATCTTATATTAGAATAACGGGTTTAGGTGCCACCATTTACAAGGTGACAAGTTTTAATAGCGTTCGCCATGAGCCTCGCTGGCTGGGTAGTCTAATCTTTGAAGCGTTAATCCACAGTCGTGAGTTCGATCCCTACGCGAGGTGTTTGTATGTTCTTACATTGTAGGAACTATCATTAAGTCATCAATTCGTTTTAAACGGTCCTGTCTTATACCTTACATCGTTTTATACGGTCCTGTGCAATGCCTTATATAAGTTTTATACGGTCCTATGTTAGTGTGTTATGCAATACATAAGTTTTATTCTGTACTTACCTTTAGCTTGGTTAATTCCGGAGGAATGTCCGCTTTCTTCAGTGCGCCTGTCAGCCCTGATTCTAATCCTTTGGCGAAGTTGCGAATCGCCTGCGTAAGCGCACCTGTAGGACAAATCAATTTCATTAATGTTGTAAGGTGTGGTTGGTTTAAAGTTAGAACTACGATTAATACCATTGCTAAGTAGCGCTTTAACATAATATTACATTTTTAATGAAACGTTTTTTTTTATCGTTTTAAAACGCAATTTCTGTTGTTTACGCTAGATATTCGTCGCAATTTGAACAAAATAGCTTTATTACCCTAATTTTTAAACTTAAAAATAAACGTAATGTTTCAGACTAGTAGCTTCGTTTTACCAATTTTTAACAGACAACTAAACGTAAATAAACGACAATTGTGGTATATATTTTACATAACAGCTTAAGGCACTTAATAAACAAGATGTTTGTTTCAATTTTACAAACATAAACGTAATGTTTAATGCTACGTCTCATTATTACCCATTTTCACATCTACTTCAAAAAACTACGCCCCACATTCAGTAATGTTTTATGCTACGTCCCCTCGTTACCAATGTCACCCGACACATAAACGTAATGCTTCAGACTACGTTCCCTCGTAGCAAAACTCACTCGGAATGGTACGGTCGTGTGGCCGAATGGTTAGCGCGACCGACACATATACCGACTGCTATATACAAAAACAGTCCTTGTGCCAACCCCGTTATGGGTTCGAAACCTGACTCGATACAAAAAAATACAAAAAAAAACTCACTCGGAATGGGTCGCAGCACGTCGGGTATGAGCACTTCCACCAAGCTCTGGTACATCATGTGGTCGCTGTCTTTAATCCATCGCTGCACGGGCAACCAGCAACACATTACCAGCAATTTGCGGCGAGGAAGTTTCATTTCGAACTCGTTTTTGCTGTGAAGATGTGATTTTGGTTTAGTCGGTCATCTTTAACTTAGTGATACCCAAATTTATATGTAAAATACTGAAAAGTGGGGATTTTGTAACTGTTAACAAATCAGCATTGGTTATACATAAAGAAGTGAAAAACTTTGTCATACAAGTAGTAACAGTCGTAAAATTAGTTTTGCTAACATATTTATACTATAGAAATAACTAGGTTTTTAGTTATTAAGTTATGTCAGAAAAAGCAGAATCTATTTCAAAGACAAGAAATGGTAAATTCTATTTGAAAAGACAATGCTGTAATGACAAAATAGATCTCTATGGGTGTATGAGCTGATCTTGAATTTGACAATGCAAGCTTTTCAGCATTTATTTTTTCTAAATTAGGAATGGGACTCTACGTCCAATTCAATCATAATTTTCGCGGCAAACGAAACTTTTCGGCGAAAAGCCGATGCACCAATGAAACAATTCTAGGGTTCGCGTATAAGACCTGTAGTTTATGCCCAATCTTGTATTCGTAAAAACCAGTAACACACAGCAGGATACAACCGCAAGATGTCCAAAAAATACAACTGCCCAAAAACGCAAATAGTTAACACACGTACGTACGATGCAAAGGCGCGAACACGTGATAACACTGATTAGTTAACGCTAAAAAGGAAGCACGCTTATAATCAGAGGCACAACGGGGGAATAACACTATGTTACACCAAACTTAGCTACGTGGTCGCACACAGTCTGATACAGCCGGACATAGACGGATACAGACGGACATAGTCGGATACAGCCGGACATAGACGGATACAGACGGACATAGTCGGATACAGCCGCACATAGACGGATACAGCCGGACATAGTCGGATACAGCCGGACATAGTCGGATACAGCCGGACATAGACGAATACAGCCGGATATAGACGGATACAGACGGACATAGTCGGATACAGCCGCACATAGACGGATACAGCCGGATATAGACGGATACAGACGGACATAGTCGGATACAGCCGCACATAGACGGATACAGCCGGATATAGACGGATACAGCCGGAAATAGACGAATACAGCCGGACAAAGACGGATACAGTGGGACATAGTCGGATACAGTCGGACATAGTCGAATACAGTCGGACATAGACGGACACAAAGATTAGTTCCAAAACTTACATGAGACTGTCAGAGTCAGCACGCCAGAAGGCTTGCCACAGATTCTCCACCATCCCGAACTGCAGACTGACAATCACGTCTAGAACATTGGCGCAATGGTCCCTGTACAAATCCTCTAGTACCAGGAGATCGTCCTGTAGGTGGAATATCACCAGGTAAACCATCGAATATATAACACCGAAAGTATAGACGTATTTCAATCAATGACACGTTTATATTTCAAAGGGTAAACTTACAAAACCTGTAGCATAAGAACGTGTATAAAAATAATTGGTGCGTGTTGAAATGAACAGAAATCAACTATATGTTACAACATCTAATTACGACTTTTTTATAACTTATTTTAGAACTGGGCTATAGGTTTTAAACATCGGGTAAATTGTTATATGTACCGATCGCGTTAAACAATCAGCCACACGACCGCACACGACTTTTATTCCTTGCACATTTACTTCGTATAAAAGCGGTAACACGTGAAGCACTGATTTAACAAACAAACAGGCTTCAAGCTTGTGTTTTAACGCATATTTAAACGAGATTAAAAAGTCGGATTAAAATCGATATAAGTGACGTTTCAACGCTTACCGAGGTTATTCCATTTGGCATAGGGGGTTCCCCGTCCAGTGCTTGGATGGGATCGAAATCGGGAAGAGCCTGTGTCGCGTCGCCCAGGAATTGTTGGTGCTGCTGTGCCTGCTGCTGTATTTGTTCCGTAGCAGACTGTTGGCCTGAAGGGTTGTTCTCCGAGTTTGGTTTGTTGTCGCCGTGGTGAGTCATCGTCTTGAAGCTGGGAGATGGAAAGTGGGGTAGAACCGTGGCTCAATAGGTAAAATACATAGGATAGGATATTCATGTTTATTCCCATTAATGGGAAAACCAAAGGGGTTAACACACGGGCAATCGTCAGATCACCTCGCGACCAGCGTCAGGTAACCAGAGCTATTTGCAGTGTGTTGTGCATGATACAAATGTTTCTTTAATTTGGTAGAACTCATTAATATGCCGGGTTCAGACAATTTTCACAACCGACTAGCTAGCGACCAGTTTAGAACGGCTAGAACCTGCAACCTTTCGGCTGAAAGGCTTCGCACTAAACCGCCAAACTAACCGCGGTCGAATATAAATACTGACCGTTTTGCGTGGTTCGACGGCTGCTGTCTCATCGCGATATAATTAATCTCTTCTTGTAAGCTGTTCAATGGAGAGTTCGCTTTGATCCGTATTCCGTAGTAGTGGTACTTGGAATTGCCCCTGTGGAGAGAGTATAACATTGGTTTTGTAGGTTTTGATAGCGGTGATATACAAGTGTGCTACACTGCTACTGTAGGTTTTGACAGGAAGTGTGAAATGTATAGCAATACAAGAATGATAGCTAGTAAAATGATTCAATTTTTATAAGTTTCGCTAGAAATTTATTTCTCTATTTTTGCTTCAGAAATTCGTTTATTACTATTACAATGTTTTATCTTGGGGAGTGATTTTGGTGAGTGCGTTGATTACTAATTACTTGTCGCCTTTATCTTTCCCGCTAAGAATGTTAAGACTTTACGGCCTATTTGATTTTATATGGCCTTTGCATAATGTTTTAGAGGAGTTGTGTTTTTATGTCGCTTAAGTAAATACAAGCATTTTATACATAACGTTTAGAGCTTCTGACTACAGTTTATCAAGGATTCAAACAATTAATGGTTTCTGCTTAATTGAAGGAACGTCAGTCATACACAACATAATGCAATAGCTTCGTTAACCCGACGGTGGACGCGAAGTAATCTGACGATTACCTGTGTGTTAACGCCCATTGTGTTTTCCCGTTCACGGAGATAAAACACGAATGTCCATTAGTTCGACATCGTGCAAAACCAGCGATAAAACACGAATGTCCATTAGTCCGACATCGTGCAAAACCAGCATAGTTACTCACCGTGTACCGAGGCGTCTGGTTCTGAGCCCGATAAACACCGATCGCACTAGCTTCCCGAACGAGGCAGCGTTTACCGGGTCCAAATGTTGGTCCTGGCAGTGCAGGAGGTAGTGGTTGTACATGAGAGCCCTAGGAAGGGAAACCCCCTCCGAGTTCTCAAAGTGCTCCAACAGCCAGTGGACCTGAGGGAAAATACGCGTTAAAACGCTGTACGCGTGAACCTAAGTATATTTATGAGACGCGATTAACGTATGATCCCATACATTCCGAAATTATACGTAAAAAATCTTTTTATTTATATAGATTTTTAATAGTTTGGAAACAACCTATTTATATAGATTTTTAACAAATTTTTAACAGATTTAACACATTATTTTAATAGGTTGCTGGCGTTAAAAACATAGTTTTAACATTCACACATTATTTAAGAGAAATATTAAAACAAACCAAATAAAGAAATGTTAGGAAGAATGAAAATATTGCATGCGGTTTGTCAGGAGTGGCGTGCGCAGCGTTTTTGAGATATCAGAGAAAGAAAAATGTAAAACCTATGAGTGGATGTCTAGGGGGATGGGAGGGGTGTATTGGGGTGTATACCGTCACATTTTAAGTAAAAAAACACAAAAAACGGGGGTTATAGTCCGTCAAGTTGTCCGTTTGCAAGAAAAAAAACAAAATTCATAGAGATTGCGGGGGTTGAATGTTGCGTTTATATATATCGGGCTATACCTTTTGTAAGAAAAAGAAGAAAAATCTGTGTGTGAGCGCTTTTTTTTCGAGAGGGTAAAAAGCATATTAGAGAATAAAAAAACGAAAATAATCTGTGTGTGGGCGCTTATTTTTTTTGAAACATATTAGAGAATAAGGTTATATCCCTGAGGTTTACATTTCTAAGAAGAAAATAAAATGTGGCAGATACACGCGGACTACTGAATAATAGAATAATACCGCCGTGTTACTCGCTTGTAAAAAATCCGAACAGGCAAGATTATGGGGAAAGGTCATGAAGCTTATCAGTCATTATATATCGCTTTTCGATTATATATCGTTTATATCGCCGAGAAGAACAACAAAAATCCGTGTCAGGGGTAATAGTCCGTCAAGTTGTCCGTTTGCAAATAAATCCAAATTCATAGGGGTAAGGCGTGGGGGCATGCGGGGTGTGAATGTTGCCTTTATATCTCTCGGGTTTAACCATTTGTAAGAAAAAAATCTGTGTGTGGGCGCTTATATCAAGATTCTGCGGAAGGTCATGCAGCCTATCAGATGATGCGCTTTTGTCGCTGAGAAGAAAAAACAAAAATCCGTGTCAGGGGCATGCTGGGTATTGGATGGTGTTGTGCTTACTGTTTTCGGCTCCCGCCGGAAGTGACTTACGGTGGCGGGAGATGCGCGGGTGGTGTGGGCGATTGGCATCACCACCAGGTTTCCCGGCTCCGAGCCCGATCCCTGGATCATGTAGGTGCTCCCGCCCGGGGAGGAGATGAATTGGTTCATCCCTTGTCCTCCTCCTCCTCCGGATGTGGCGCCCTGCATCGTCTGCAAGGCGTTCTGATGGGAAGGATGGATTGTATTAAAGAGACCGAATGCGTCTAACATCGCACGGACATGGGAAAAAAACTGATATGAGGGAAGAAGGGAAACTGCATACTAAAAGTAGGAGACAAAATTCAAACTCTTCCCCAAAACAAATTTCAACTCCACAAAAAGCCGTAACTATTTATACGTGTTTAAATACCAGAAAACGTGTTTAAATACCACAGTTATGGGGAAACCATAAAAAGGAAACATCGGCAAAAGGGAAGGAGGGAAACTGCTCACTAAAACTATGGAAACTAGTTCTAACCTTGTCCCAATACTAATTAAATCGAGAACTCTCCCTTATTTTAACACCCAGGCCCAAAACTGACTTACTGGGGCAAGGTCGCATTGAATTAGGGGCGTGGAAAGTGTTTAAAATCGTACACATATGGGGAAACACTAAAATGAGGGAAGAAGGAATACGTTTTTCGGGGCAGGGTTAGAATTTGTTTCTTTACTTAATTGAGCAAAATTCTAACCACAGTCCTTACACTGACATACCGCTATAAGCTTAAATTTAATGAGAAGTTTTCCTACTATACTTTCTTCCTTTCTATAAGTATTGTTTCCAGGAATGAGGAACACCGCAGTAACGCGAGAACCACTTCCACAGGCAAGTGCAACGACGGGCAATATTTAATTCTCATAGGAACATACGCGACCATACGCTCATTATCACTATGCGCAGAAATGAATACAATTTGCAGCCACAAATTTATATTTAATCAAAATTAATAAATAAACCTTAATTTTTTACAAGTAATAAATGTGTATTGTGTTAAAGCCTTACCATTTGGTGCTGGGATGAGGCGACGGTTGCTTGGCTTCCGATATGGGTGGATGACGAATCGAAATAGTTGCCCTGCTGTTGCTGGCTACTTGTGTATAGCTGGCTGTTGTCGCTGTATTGAAACGTAGCCGATCTGCGTAATATGCGTTGCCGGGTTATATGGGTTGAACGGTTTGGCTTATATAGGGCGGGATAGGATATTGATTAAACAAATCTTACTGGACAGAACGAGATATGTTTATTTTCGGTAATGGAAAAACGTAAAGTAGTGTTATTATTGGGTAACGGTAAGATTTTATCGCGGATATATAAGGGAGCGTTCTCACACGGACAATCATCAGATTACCTCCCGCCAGGTTAGCTATGTTATTGCAGTATGTTGAATCCGATAAATAAATAATACAGTTTCAGGTAAACCCATTAAACCATCGGGATCAGACCACATCCGTTTAAAAAAATTAAACCGGCGACCTACGCTATCGATCCCATAACCTTTCGGTTAACGGTCCGACGCGATGCGAATAAGCCACACCGTCGGACAATAATATAACGAACAAAACTTACGTCGAGCCGTTCACATAGCCATGCTCGGTGGTGGAATCAACATATTGGATTTGGTTGGTGGAGTACATCTGTGGGAATGGGAGTTGGTGTGATAAAAGGACGAGAATACAATTTTATTTGGACTTAGACGGTAGAAAACGTTAATGGGGCGAAACTAAAATGGAAAGAGGGAAAACTGCTCACTAAAATAAAGATTGGAAACTGCTCACTAAAAGGAAGATTGGAAACTGCTCACTTAAATGAAGATTGGAAACTGCTTACTTAAATGAAGACTTTAGGTTTATTGTTATGGCTGGTCTAGTGTAAGAGTTATTTCTTGGGTTGAGATTAGTGTTTGGGGCAGAGTTAGAATTAGTTTCCATAGTTTAATTGAGCAGTTCCCATTTCCCCCTGCTTTTAGTGTTTCCCCGTTAACGTGTATTATTCGTTCCACGGCGAATTTAGACGTGTCAGTTTCAAATAAAAAGTACCAAACACAAAACAGTATTAGTGTACGTAAATAGTAAATCCATACGCACAAAGGCTTAAAAATCAGACACGTTTTTTCAATCAATGTCACGTTTTCGATTGTCAAATTAATTATAGGTTTTCAACAATTAATACCAATTGGTTACCGTATCTTTCAACAGTTTTTACTTTATTTTTAGAAAAATCAATCACTTGTTTATACACGCGTTATGGCAAACGCGTTAGGGAAAATTTGGAGTAAAACTTAATTTAGGGTAAAATAAGCGGGAAGGAGGGATACTACATACTAAAATGAAGATTAGGACATTAGAGGTAGTTTTAAACATGGATTTAAACTTAGGGTTAGTCCTGGGGTTCAGATTAGTGTTTAGGGCAGGGTAAAAATGTGTTTCAATAGTTTTAGTAAGCAGTTTCCTTCCTTTTCTCCTTTTAGTGTTGCCCCAAATTTGAACCAATACGGTTCGTTTTAAACCGGCCGATCTTTTAGGAAATATAATTACTTGCTTTAACGCAGGTGGTCGCAAACGTAATCGGAGATTACCAATAGGTTCGTTTCAAACCAAACCGCCTCCGACGCGTTTTTTGCAACGGGTAAATCACGTTTTTATTCAAAGGTAAGCAATCACGCAAATCATGCAGTTGAATTTAAAATCAGTATGTAAATCACGCAACTACGGAAATAGAAGGTTAATTTTTTTTAAATCAACTCTAAAACAACAACCACTGCACACAAAAGGGACCTGGTGCGTGTCGTGCTCTGATTGGTCGAGCTCGACCTCGGTAAGTGTTAACACGTGATGGGACTCATTCGTCTGGGTGTGGGGTTAAAGTTAACTACCGGGTGTACTCGGGTAAAATGAGGTATTTTGATCCATTTAACATTGAAATAATGACCGGGGATTTTTAGGTAATATGTTTTTAACACTCTTTATCATAAAGATATGCATGATTATCTCCGTGAATGGAAAAGCAAGGGGTGTTATCACACGGGCAATCGTCGGATCACCTCACGTCCACCGCCGGGTTACCGAAGCTATTGTAGTGTGTTATGTATGATTAACAATTCCTTTATTTTTTGCAAAGCCAATTAATTCACTTGCTTCAGGCAATGTCCGTAAAGTGTCTTTCCCAAGAAAGAAACCGACTAGCTAACGACCAGTTTCGAACCTGCCACCGTTCGACTGAAGATTATCTTAGCTATTTGGAAACTTTTTCACATTAAAATCACGAATAAATCATATGATAATCACCTGCTGGTTAGGGTTCACGCCGTGAACCTGTGCCTGACGGGGTTGCTGCTGCTGATTGCTCACCTACAAAATGCGGAAGGTTAGTCAACCGGTTGGATGTTGAGGTACAAAGGTGGGTTGAACGGTCTTTATGGATGGCCATAAATTATGACGTGTTAATGTTTGATGTTCGTACAGTTTTCCGTGCATAAGTGAACTCTACATGTAATGTGGGATCTGTAAACTGCCCTTTAAGCCTTGCACTAACTGACTATTATTAAGGGTTGGTTTCCGAAGGGAACACACAATTTCGATTCCGAAGGGAACAAATTTTGAATTTACTTCGATATTTTTTACAGTTGATTAGAGGGCACGCATGATTACAGGGCACAAAAATAACTCTCTGGAAACCTGCACGTATTACTACAGGGATAGAAATTAACGCATTTTCACAACATTCTTGTTTCTTCTTTTTTAATAAAGTCACCTTTCCAAATGTATTCAAGTGTATGATGACAAAGGGAAGTGACAACGCCTATAATAAACAGATAAGCCTATATCTCTCATTCTAACCTCTTGTATGTGGGCTATGCTATTGACTTTGTTTCTGCCGCCTTTTTCTGTTATACTTCCACCTGAATCTGTGACTTTCTGCAAGTAGAGCGTTACCACTGCCGGCTCGCTTCGTATTGTGGCGGTCAAATTGTCTGCCTGTATAAATTGCATTAATCAACTGTGTAGTATAAAAACTTTAGGACTGTCTGTATGGCCCTTTTAACAAGGCTATAGCTGCTGTAAGCAAAAGGTTACTTACTATAGAACAAACTTTTGAAAATTTAAACTGACTTTCTGTGCATAGCGGTATCTTCAATAAATACAATGTTGAGTTAATTCTTTTATGTACTATATCTTTAATTTAAAAAAAATTAAGCTTCTAACAATTTGACCTGACTTTCTGTGCATATGGCGTATCTCCAATAAATATGACGTTGTGTTAATTCCTGTAAGACTTAAAACCGAGCATAATTCGTATTTTTATAAAAAATATTTAAAATGATTTCCACAATGACAGTGGCAAAATGAAGCTAGAAACACTGCACACGTGCTAGGTTAATTTGCATGCAACAATAGTGAATGTAGTGAATAAGCGCCGGGAATTGTACCGTGCGCCATTTCGAGCTAAATCTTAAAGGACAATTGGGTTAGTAACACAAGGAGACTCAAGGGGAAAACGAGGGGCATCTTTAGAGGGAGGGAAGGAGGAAAACTGCTCAAAAAAACTATTGAATCTAAATCTAACCTGCCGCAAACACTAATTTCATCCCCAGAACTAACGCTAACTTTAACCCCAGGGACCAGCCCTAACGTTAACCCCAACCCCCATAACCATATTTTAGTGAGCAGTTTCCCTCCTTTACCCTTTTTGCTCCTTTTTGTTTTCCCCAAAAACGAGCCTATGTTAAATCCATCTACATTGAACCGCTGTCGGCGCACACGAGGTCTTACGCGTTTGAGATTCAAATTGATGGCGTTGACGGCGGAAATGACGCGCGATCCCTGGACGCCATGCAGACCCTGGGGGGAGAGAGAGTTACTCCTGCTCGACTTGCTGCTCATCGACAAATCCATCGCTATGGGCGCGGTCGAGGTCGAGATGGGTATCGGGTCAGTTATACACGGCATCAGAGCGACGCTTTAAACGGTCAAAGCTAAAAGTTCTATTTGAACCGAAACCTTGTTTTTTTAGGTAAAGTGGAGAATTATTTTAGGCAGAGTTGAGCCAAACACATGCTAAAACGCCCTGAGCTGTTTTCTCAGTATAAAACTTAATATACGCCAAAACGCCCTTTATTTCAAGCAGTATAAAACTTAATACACGCTTAAATGACCTGACCTGATTAAAAAATTGCTATTAATATTTACTTTATCTAATATAATAAAAAATCGACACTTCTTTTATGCAGCGCAAAAGCTTTCTATTTAATAATTGCGCCCTATGTCTAATTAAAGAATGTCGATACATACTACTGTAGGCTACACTTGTACTGCATAGCAAGCCTAAATCAACTTCAGTCTAACTGTAAAGCCTTTTCTACTTCACACGAACGACGAACGAACGGTGCTCGACTGTTTGGTGCAACACACAACAACACTGCGCGCTGCTAAATACACAAGTCGGCGAACAATATGGACGTGTGACTCAACGATTTAAAAACTCACGGCTAAAGAGAACACGAGCTCGACCTAGCTAAACGGCTATGTAATCAGATCTGACCGTTTAGCAATTAAATCTGTGGCTGGCTATTTCGCCGAGGTGAAACGGACAAAAAGCGAGACGAGGTTTCGGGGCTATAAAGGCGGGCGGTCGACAAAATCTTTCGATTCCTTCTAAGCCATAACAAAGAAACGTCCCCGTCCGCTAAGTACCGTTACACAGTAAGCCAATAAAAACCGCTCGTTGCCAGGCGACGGTTTATCAATTGACATGGCAGCCTGGCCGGTCGCTAGGCAACCGATCGTAACTAAGGAATGCTCATGTCGATTCAAGGTCCTCGACAAATACCAGGGAGCGACGACTTGGCGTGATATTGGGTCGAGGTCGTCGCTAAACGTTGCTTATTAATACATATCTCCGTTTCCATCGGCAACACAAGCAATTGAAATTGCACTGTGTGACGAACATTGACAAATTTTTAAATAATTAAAATGCAATTGTCGATGATACGTAAGGCTTAAAGGGCTTAGTCGATATTTAGAAGCAAGTTAAAGATTCTTCCTAAAAATGAGCCCAACTTTTGAATTGTTTTGCAACGAAAAAAACGCCATTGTTTCCCATGGTTTATTTAACCTTGTTGTACAAAAAAATAGTCGGTAAAAACACCGACGAACGTATCCTTACTGTCAAGGATTTATATAAAGAGTAAACTTGTTGGATATCCTAGTTCCGAGAATATTATATAAATGCTATTGCCGTTATCACGATTTAATAAAAAAAACTTGCGTGAGAAAATTTAATAAAAAGGCGACATTTAAACCGTTCGCAAAATTAAGCTGCCTTGTCTGATTGCATGTCACGTATAAGATTTTGTACCAGGCCAAGTTTCTAACGCGTGATGGGGTCGTCACAGGGTCCATTTTTAAACGGCGTGCTGTGCATGGATCGGTCGCATCCACCATTCCGATTTCGAGTTCCGAATTTTTCCGATTCCGAGTTCCGAATAATTCCGAACTTTTAAATCAATCTTAAATTTGATTCCATGTTGGGCTCGTTCCGAAAACCGTTTTTTTTATATATGAAGAACGGTATATAATTCGGTCGTGTTTTCGGTCACACGGCGGTTCGGATTCAAATAATGACGACCGGGTAGCTTTCTAGCGCACTCTAACGGTAGGTATTATACAGGTTACTAACAACGAAGTTCGCCGGATACACAAAGACTGATGACAGACGGAGTGGCAATTACCGTACCGTAACAGCAACTATAATACAAGCCACACACAAATTTTGACAGAATATAAAAAAAAACAGTTGTACCACATACATTGATATTTAGCTCGAAATTAAAGTCTTACTTGCTGTGATTGCGATTGCGCAATGGTCTTGATCGTGTCCCCAGTTTTTGTTGAATCTGAAACGACATTAAAAATGATAAATAACTATTCAGTACTAATTAAATACAGTGATTTCCGGGTAAAATGATTTTAATATACCTGCTGATTGGAAATTATAGCTCCCACCCTGCGCCCACTGATTGTACGAGGGGTTATTAGCTACCGTGTAACTGTCGTAATAGTTCGAATTGTTGCCATGATACGCCGAAATATCTTGGGCTGGGTAGTGACCGCTGTGCTGCCCGTTAACTGCGCCTGCGCACTGCCGGTTAAATTGCCGAGTTTGGGCGTTTTGGTTCGCCCATGAGCCTGAGTAGTAATCGTAACAGTTCTGCTCGCTGTAGTCAATATACTCCTGTTTCATATGCAATCGCTCGCTAATCATTTTAAACGTAAAAGAATGGTCGAAACTAGGAAGGCCTGTCTGTTTTATACTGAACTCTTGCTAATGAAATTAACAACGACGAGCGATGAATATTGGCTGATGGCTGCGACGATAAAAGAAGTTATGAATGAACGTGAATGGCAATTAGCGAGACGCACCTGCAGTCGGTGAAACTCCCACAAGCGAGGAAAGGGAATAACTATTTCACATATACTTTACTTGGAGTGCTTTTGGTGGATGGTGTTAAGGTAAAATGTGAACTTTCGCATCAACTACAAACTTATTTACGAGTAACTACTAACCTATTTAACATATACTTTACATATCATTGATTCGAGATGTTTTGGTAGTCGTTGTAATATAAAATGTGCACTTTTTCGCTATTTCGAGTTTTTGGTAGATACTGTATGATAAAGTTTAAACGTGGGTTACACAATTTTAATTTTTCCAGCGTGAAACCGACTGAGTTTTTAGCGATGCTTTACTTGTATGTTATTTCGATTTTTCGGTAGATAACGCAGGGTTAAATGTGAACGTAATTTCGCAACTAACATTTTGTTTTAGTATAGCTTAAAACCGACGATTTGTCGTACTTTTAACACATCAGTAATTTATACTTTTTTCTGGGGTAGATGGTTTAAAATATAGTTTAAACTTGGTTTCGTAAGTTTGTGTGGAAAGGTAATGTTAACAGAAATTTTGTGCTGTGCAGTCACCTAAATTACAAATGCACTCTTAATTAATACGAATACCAAGCCGGCAATTAATTGAATACACATATATAATATGCAATTTAGTATTATCTTGGGAAATTTATAATATCGGTACCTATTTACAAAGATCCTACAGCTTAATCATAGTGTAATATAAAAACGTAAATACATCACACATTACGTATTATTCATCCCTTTAATACATCGGCACATTTCACTAAAAAAAGAAGTACCACACGCAAAAAGTACATAACGCGCGACACGGCCGGTTTACTTCTAATAATCAAGATTCACCGCCATCAAAGCAATTATAGGAAAACGTACACACGGAAATCTTTATTGACTTGATTTCGCCGCTATTTAATTCATGTCCACATACGAGCGCGTGTGATTTCAAGTGAAAATAAACAAGGCTTTTAAGAAAGAGGGAAAATGATTGTGGAATGCAAGACGCTCCCTATTCAGTACGAAAAGAATGCGATCTCGGTCGATTAATGTGGCAATTGTGGCTCGAAATTGGCCTGTTATGTCGAAACACCTGTTGTGAAGGGAAACTTACTTTTCTACAAAGGAAAGACGGGGTTCTTTGATATTTGGGTGAAAGGGGTATCAGGGATAAATAAACTTTACGCTCTTAAGGTTTTTGCCGGAACGGATGTGGTATACAAAATAGGAAAATGAATAGTTTTACCAGTTTTCTTTTGACGCTGGTTATTTGTACGTGTGGAATTAGGAACACTGTCACAGACATCGTATTTTTTTAATCTCTGCATCATAATTACACATACAGACAGCTTTATATCGCATCGTATTTCAAATTATTTGCTGACTGTATAATCAAGGCTTCCATAACGGTCTTTTTTATATATCTGTATTTTGTTTTACTTTAAGGTCTTTTAAAGTAAATTGGTATTCTTAATATATTCAAAATATTTTCGGCTTTGGATGTTGTAATGTGACGAATGATTTAACATACATTCGCGTGTACATATTTTGCACAAAATTGACACTTTTCACTTACATTTTTTTACCATCTGATTTCCCATATTTTAGAGCCAAGATACACAGTAATCGTGTATATAGGACAGAATGCAATTCAACACATCATACAGATATGTAGACACATTCATATGTCCAGGCCATACTATCGTTGTATGTAGGACAGAATACAGTATTGTGTATATGAGGCAATTGTCCTGTATCTAATGATAGGACATGTCTATCCACGTTAATGAAAAACCGCAATGGTAGTTAAAACACGGCTAATCGTCAGATCGCCCCGCGCAAACCGTCGGTAACCGGAGATATTGCAGTGTGTGTTTCAGACGTTCCTTTAATTTGGTAGAATCCACCATTCCCCTAATTTCAAGTAATTTCAGTTATGTGCCTTTGCCAATGACACATCCTACCACCTAGCGACCAGTTTCGAATCAATAACCCTACGACTAAAAGCCGACGCTCTAAGCCAGCAAGCTAATCAACCAGACAGGCGATGGTTCTAATTATAACACGAGAATGTATTGGACAGACCACTGTCTAGCAGCCATCTCACCTTGTTTAGTGGTAATCACGCTGACATAGTGGGCGACTGGGATCTGGTTGTGGCTCGCTGTCACCACCTGGTGGACTTGCTGAGCGGCAGCGCTTTGGTGCATTGCAGGGGTTTCGACGAAGATATCTCGATCTTTGCGGAATCAAATTGGAGTTCTGGGAAAATGTAAATGTTGGAGTTAAAGTCGCAGAATTACAAATGCGAAATGTTGCATTAGATACGACCAACGCGAGACATGTCAATATCCAATAAACAAGATTCTGCACCGTCATTGAATTGTTCAATAATAATGGAAGCTTAATGCCGGGGGAAACTAAAAGGAGGGAAAGCGGGACGGAGGGAAACTACACACTAAAATGAAGATTATGACATTAAAGTCAGTTTTAAACATGAGGTTGGAGTTAGGGTTAGTTCTGGGGTTGAGATTAGTGTTTAGTGGAGGGTTTAAATTAGTTTCCGTAATTTTAATGAGCAGTTTCCCTCTTTCCCGCTTTCCCTTCTTTTAGAGTTGCTTCTTAATGCTGAAACAACGTAGTTCTTTAGTCACCGTATATTTAGCAATTTTATGGGATATAAAACATAGCGCTTTTGTGTATAACCTTTCTCGGTATTTCCAGCATTTTGTCGACTTCTTTCAAGCAGTGCAATTTTATGTAAAACAACTGTGTTTTTTTAAGTTAGAGTTAAAAACTGTAAAATATCAACAGCGGTAACGGACGAAAATAATACGAGAACAATGGCGCTTCGTGCAGACCTTAAACAATACGTGCCGAAACGCCATATGTCAATCACTGTTGCGTTGTTTGTTATAAGTTTTCCCGGATAATTATGACTGTATCGAGAAGCGGGATCGTCGAATAATGGCCAGCTGCGTTGGCGACCATCGCAGCTAAACAGATTAACGTTTCACTTCCTAATTACGTGCGTGAACAAGAACGGAAAGCTGCGCTCATTAGATCATATTTGGCCTGGTCGCTAGGAAAGCACTGTGGGAATATTTTAACAGACAAAGCGGTCCTTGATTAGACTAATCGTTGTTTTAATTAGCGCGTATATTTTCGAATTCGTGCAACCTGTTAAGTTATGCTGCCTCTGTTTATGTCTGGAATGGCGTAACGGTTAATGAATGAGTTTTAGCGGAACAACGAATTTGACTCTCCCACACACTACGCTCTCTTTTGTCAAAGACGGAAAAAAGTTTGAATTCAGAACGTATTATGCGATATTGATTAGTTATAAATGGAATGACCTAGGTAGGGTCAAATCAATATAAAGCTTATATCGTGTGACATTAAATAGAAGGGCTGTAACATTGCTACTGGACTTGTGGTGGTGAAATAGGCAGCTTCTTGTAGTTTGGTGTTGATCATTCACATTGTTGAATCCAGTTTGACCTTAGCTGAGCATAGTACATAAGCTTATTGCTAATGGCATACATGCGTTTTTTGTCTAAGATTCAACATTACACCTTTCTGGGCTACCACTTCTCCTAAATCCGCTTCCCTATTGCATGGTTCACTTTAATACACTTTTCTTCGAGATTTAAGTGTAATCATTTAGATTTAAAATTTGTTTTTTTCTATTATATGAGACTTGGTGGCCACTTCTGGCTATATCTATAATAAATGATTTATTTAATTACAGACGTGTTTTAATAACTAGGATAGGATAGGATATTCATGTTTATCCCCGTGAATGGGAAAACCAAGGGGGTTATCACACGGGCAATCGTCAGATCACCTCGCGCCCATCGTTCGTTGGGTTACCGGAGCTTATTGCAGTGTGTTGTATATGATAGACACGTTCCTTCAATTTGGTAGAACCCATTTATCCGCTGGGTTCAGGCAATGTCCGTAGAGTGCCTTGCCCAAGGACACAACCGACCAGCTAGCGACCAGTTTCGCACCTGCAACCTTTCGATTGAAAGGCGACGCACTTAACCGCTAGACCACCGGGCCGGACTAACTGTTGTTCTTTCGTCTTTTTCTGTTTTCAATTTTTCTACAGAGGGTTTACTGCGTGCTTTTATCATAGAAAAAATAAATAAACTAAAAAAGAATTGTTTAGTATATGTTCATTGCTAATACCATTGTGTCTACGATATTTTTAAACTGGTGTTGTTATTGATATCATGAATGAAATTTACACACTTTAAAGCAATGCCACAGCACAAGCCACATTATTTAAAGTTAAATAGCTTTATGGCAGATTAACTTGCACACCCGCAGCCCAGTACATTACATACAATGTAACACGGCAGAACATCCTGTCTTGGCTTTACTGACATGCGGTCTCAGCCCTAATTTCTGCTGTAATCCAATTTTTATTGATTTATACACTTAAATATTTGTGATTTGAAAGTAAGTGGCTATAAATAGAACTCAATTTTAGTTAACAAAATAACATTCGTTTCAAATTGAATCCAAGAGTTCCTTAATTCTGGATACATGAGTGCATACACTGCTGTAACAGAATGTGAGCTCATGCCATTATTACACAAGGTCTTACACTGCCCAAAATTGTATTCTGTTGCTTCCTTTCTTTTAGTTACTACTTAATTTTTTTAAACTTACTTATTTCTACGTAACATGCTACATCAGAATAAAACTTTTCACATACTATACTATGTATGGGGACTAGGAACCTGGAGTCAAAATTAGAAATAAAGTGCCCAGAAATGGAATATTTGAATCAAACTGATACCGGTACATGTAAATTGTAAATATCGGTACTTTACTAAATTTAAATCACTTTTGATTACCGTTAGACTTCTAACATATGAATAAAGTTTTACATCACAATTTATTGGAAAATCCACACAAACCTACCCATTTACCACTTTAAAGATTAAACTGTGGCAAGTTACCTAAATTATTATTTTTTTTCGATTATAGATTAGTCCGATCGGTTACGGTTAGTCTGGTGATTTAGTGCAATGCCTTTTAACCAAAAGGTTAAAGTTAGAAACTGGTCGCTATCTAGCCAACTGTTTCCTTTGGCAAGGCATTTAACGGACATTGCCTGAACCCAGCGGATTAATGGGTTCTACTAAATTAAAGGAACATGTGAATCGTACACAACCTACTGCAATAGCTCTGGTAACCCAGCGGTGGGGGGTGAGGTGATCGGACGATTGCCTGTTTGTTTTTTTGGGGTTGGTTTTGGTTTTCCCATTTATGGGGATAACCATAAATATCTTAGATCCTAAGGAGTAAATACCTATACAGTATACACATATCAATATGTCTAGTTTTTTCTCTGACTCAGATTCAATACTAAGGCATTAATCCAGTAAACTAGAATTAGTTAGGACCAAAAATTACAAAACATCAGGCTATTGCAAGAGACCCAAACGTTTCTTGCAGATTTTCTGTTTACAAATATTTGTTGGAGCAAATAGATTACCGGTAATTGTTTAGTTTTTTTTATATTTGGTACTATAACTATACCATTAAATAAAATCACCCAAGACATTATTGAACCATTAAAATCCACTGAAAATTATTTACAATACGATTTCCAACCATCGGCATTCATAATAAACATAATAATTTTATTATAGTGTGCGCAAGATGATGTACAAAGCTTTAATTAAGTAATAACCAATAGATTCTCTTCAATTCAAACTCATTAATGATCATTGACTTTGCATTTATTTTGGCTCACTAGACTAATGGAACTAATACACTTCTTTAAACCAACCCCAATACATATGCAAAAAAAAACTTATATACAGTAACTACAGTCACAATGAGAAAAAAAGAAATATACAGTAACTACAGTCACAATGAGACATTGGTCATCAATTGCAAGAGTCTTTATCACAAAAACAGGAAACGTGAATCACTCATTTACGACTTGAAACCATGCTTTCATTTCCTGGTAGTTAAATTAGTTAAACTCGAAATACAACTACCTATATGCACTAACCACTTGCAAGAAACGCATATATTAGGGGCAAGAAGAATCAAGGACATTGCTCCAAACCCACTTTGGTTTGTCGGTTGTACTAACATTTTTGAACTTTTTTTTAAAATACAATACGTTGTAGTAGGTTAGCCATTTGACTATGAGCAGTTATATGATGATAACAGTGCTAAATTCTGCACTGCACGGATTTACCTACAAATTATCTCACGATAACCGTGTATCAGTTTTTTAATATAAAATATCCCACCGATATATAAACGAAATCCAACAAAATAAAGTAACAAACAGTTTTAATCACTGTCTTTTTTTAAACGGGGGCATTAAATATTAGTATCACCGTTATGTAAGCTTATGTTAAACACTGTAACGCAGTTTTTATTTATACGTAGTAACTGTATGTGTACATTTATATAACCATGAAGTGGCATTTTTCACATAGCAATGCTCACTGGTTAGAAAGCATGTTACAGACAATTTTTGTAATGTAGGTTATAAATGTAGCCTACCGATAGTCCAAATTTTCAGAATTTAAGCTATATGGGTCATTCCATTATATTTTTAACAGCCCGTACATCGTACCTCTCAGATTTTGCTAAGATTTTCAGACAATGTACCTACACCTAGAAAAATGATTAGGACAAAATTTGAGGTCGCAACCCCTAGCGGTTCAAAAGTTACGGCAAGATGAAAAACCGGCCACACGAGGGCTTATTGTTGGTGAGCACACCTACTTACAACATTTAATTGTCGATATCTCAAAAAGTAAACTATGTGGAAAGCTGAAAATTTGTATTAAGGTATTTAAAGGTATGAGGAAGCTGAATTTCACATCCAATTTATCTTTAGGGCATTATAAAATAGTCAAAATCAGGTTTTAAAATTATTTCGACCACCCCGACGCTAGAAGGGGTAGCTCCTGTATGCAAGACCGTTTTGAGATGCAACCTTTTTTAAAAGTGAGAAGAAGCTTAAATCTTTAATCAGTTTAAAAATTAGCTTTGCCAACTTTGAAATGCGTTTTTGAGACCAAATTTCCCAAGTGCACATTTTTCGCCCCCCCCAAAAATGTGTTTTGATAAATAAATTATGGTTTTGTACAGTCTAAAGTATCAGAGCAGCCCTAATACCCCTTTATTAAAAGTAAATTATGTGTGACATTGTTGGTAGAATTTAACACTACATATACCAGTACTAAAAGCAATGGTACAGTCATCATGGTTTAAAGCTGTTTTATGTAGCTTCCGATTTTAAAACTTTTCTGCAATGATTTGTATTTCTTCTTTAGAAACTTTATAGTTTCTGCCAGTTGTAGTTGATGGTGGTGTTATAATGCTAAGAATTTGTTGTTTGGGTACCCAGCAAATGTCATCCTTTTGTGGCCAATAAAAAGTGTTAGAAGGTCCATGTGGATGCAAAAACTTGATGTTAACATCTTCATTGCCTTTGTCCAACTCTTGTACAAGACCAATCCACCAGCAGTTGTCATAGCGGCATGCTATATAATCCATCACTTAGACTTCTGGAACAGCTTCATTGTCAAAAAATGAGTAGGTTCCAGTGCATGCACTGCATGCATTGATGACAAATCTTACAAGGAGTACATGGCCATGATTGTGTGCACTGTGGAATCAAGAATGTGCATGATCCATCGGTGTCCAAACTGCCCGGGCTTTGAAGTTTTACGTTAATATCTTTATGATTTGTACGAGGATTACGAAGAAGAGGACTTAATTACTTACCAACAGTGGAACTCAAAAGAATGGTCAATACTAGTGGACCATTCTGCTAACGTTCATGATTTTATAAATCTTCTCGCCAATTCTATTGACGGGTTGACAGTGCACTTTTACATTGCTAAGTGCCAGGGAAAGAATTTAAAACAAAGAAAATAAAATTTACCTGAAAACCATTTAATTGTCCTTACTGATTTTGCAGAAAATTATAAATTCACAGTACAGGATGAAATTCAAAGTTTTCATTGGAACACCAGCCAATGTACAATACACCCAGTTGTTGTATATTACAAGGAGGGTGAACATCTCCACTCTCACTCATTTTGTTTTATATCAGACGACCTTAATCATGATACTGGTTTTGTGTATGAGCTGCAATTAAGCAACTGGTCTCCCTGATCCAAATCAAATACACAAATATCCAGAAAATTGAGTACTTCTCTGATGGATGTGCAGGACAATATAAAAACTACAAGAACATTTTAAATCTTTGTTTCCACTCTTCCGATTTTAAAGTTGATGCTGATTGGTCTTTTTTGCTACTTCGCATGGAAAATCTCCATGTGACGGTATTGGAGGAACTGTTAAGCGGCTGTTGCCCATGCAAGCCTGCAAGTAAAAACTGGCAGTACGCCAATTCTTACCGCTGCTGCAGTTTTTAAGTACTGTAACGAAAATATCAAAGGAATAACGTTCAATTTTATCCCTAAACACTCGTTAGTACAGACAAGAACACTTCTAGAGCAGCGCTATGCTATGGGGCAAAAAATCAAAGGCACAAGAAGTTTTCACTATTTTGTTCCAATGGCTCTTAACCGTGTGGGTTACAAACAAGTTAGTGAAGATAAAGAATTAACTGGAACCTACTCATTTTTTGACAATAAAGCTGTTCCAGAAGTCAAAGTGATGGAATATATGGCATGCCGCTATGACAACTTCTGGTGGATTGGTCTTGTACAAGAGTTGGACAAAGGCAATGAAGATGTTAACATCAAGTTTTTGCATCATCATGGACCTTCTAACACTTTTTATTGGCCACGAAAGGATGACATTTGCTGGGTACCCAAACAACGAATTCTTAGCATTATAACACCACCATCAACTACAACTGGCAGAAACTATAAAGTTTCTGAAGAAGAAATACAAATCATTGCAGAAAAGTTTTAAAATCGGAAGCTACATAAAACAGCTTTAAACCATGATGACTGTACCATTGCTTTTAGTACTGGTATATGTAGTGTTAAATTGTACCAACATTGTCACACATAATTTACTTTTTGTGATAGTTAAAAACAGTCCGGTGTTGTGTGTGTTGTTTACAAAATAAAATACTTTCTGTAAAATGTTCATCAGGTTTGCCTCAGTTTTGTATGGAAATTGAATAAATTGGGAAACAGTGTGGTCCCAACAAGTTGTTTTAAAGTTAAAATTTCAAGTTTTGTACATATAGGAAGTAAATAAAAGGGTATTAGGCTGCTCTGATACTTTAGACTGTACAAAACCATAATTTATTTATCAAAACACATTTTTTGGGGGGGCGAAAAATGTGCACTTGGGAAATTTGGTCTCAAAAACGCATTTCAAAGTTGGCAAAGCTAATTTTAGAACTGATTAAACATTTAAGCTTCTTCTAACTTTTAAAAAAAGTTGCATCTCAAAACGGTCTTGCATACAGGAGCTACCCCCTCTAGCGTCGTGGTGGGTCGAAATAATTTTTAAACCTGATTTTAACTATTTTATAATGCCCTAAAGATAAATTGGATGTGAAATTTAGCTTCCTCATACCTTTAAATACCTTAATACAAATTTTCAGCTTTCCAAATAGTTTACTTTTTGAGATATCGACAATTAAAAGTTGTAAGTAGGTGTGCTCACCAACAATAAGCCCTCGTGTGGCCGGTTTTTCATCCTGCCGTAACTTTTGAACCGCTAGGAGTTGCGACCTCAAATTTTGTCCTAATCATTTTTCTAGGTGTAGGTACATTGTCTGAAAATCTTAACAAAATCTGAGAGGTACGATGTACTTTTCAACTTTTTTTTGCTCAATTATAATGGAATGACCCATATACACGTTAGAGAATGCTAATTCTACGTTATATAAGCACAAAATAGCATTGTAAAATAATAAAAAAATACGTTGGTAACTGGGTCTAAAGCAGAAGCTAAAGCAACAGTCGACAAAACGCGTGTTACACTGAGCAATCTTAAACCGCTTGATATGTTAAATTTTAAGTAAACAAAACATTAAAGTGATAGAATTCACCAATTTTTATTATTTTTTAAATAGATAACATGCAACAATATACATTAGGTTACTAAAAGTGCAAGAAAAAAATCGTTACCTTGATACAGTCTCCAAGGATACCGTGGCTATGGCGTTTCTGTTTCGAGGCAACTGTTGCCCGACGTAACGGTGATATTCATCCGCGCAGGAAATTTAAATATAATCTAAATTTATTACCTTTTACCAACCCCATTTACGCTATAAATTTAATTATTATAAAATTTCAGTTACATATTGCTTTAATTATGCTATTTATGTTTGTTATTGTAAAATACATGTTTTGAACCATTCTGTATCCTTCCGCCAAATTATAAAATGGCGGCTGTTTCCATACCAACCCAGTCAAGCCATAAGGCCGTTAGCTAATCGTGCTTTGACGGTTCGACGGGCTTTAGTTGACAGTGCTTAAATAAAACTTGCTAAATTTACAGCCCATAATGAGTAAAATTTAGAACCGATAACAATGTATTGGCCATCCTAGTTCGTGTAATGATCGATGTGTTTTATATTTGAAAGTCAATATTTTATAGTCTTACCGGAAGCCTACAGAGAGGATCGAACATATGTTTGCTATTTTTATAGAGACTATGCATAAGGGAGTTATCACACAAGCAATCGTCGGATTGCGACAGACCTACCGTTGGGTTACGAGTAGGAAAGTTTAGTTATATACTGTTACCTCCGAAGGTACATAGTAAAGTGTTGTTTGATCCCGTATTCTATTCTGATCAATTATTGTTTGCTTTGTTGTGGTTATTAATATACACTTTCGTTACCCAGCAGCGTTTTGATCACAATCCTTGCCAATATCCATATATTGATGTTTATTTTCTGGCCAGGAAAACGGAGCCGTTCATCAGAATACCACACGCCAACATTTAATTTCCATTAGAATACCGCATGACGACTGTACTGTTAGAGGCGCACGCTCCTGGTAGTATGTTTGGATCAGTATTGGCGTGTCAACCAAAAGATTGTCTGACCCACCACTGGCTGGTTAGTTATGATCTTGTCAGGGGCACTAAACGGACATAGCTTGTTTTTTTAATAAACTGGACAAAACTTCTTCATTACATAGCACTCAATCACTACAATAGGTTTGGCAAACTATTAACCCGCACTCATTATGCTAACAATTAAAGGCAGCGCCATTTGATTCGAATGCTTAGAAATTCATGCAGATTCGTAGTGGAGAACCAATCCAGTACGACCGCTATGCTCTACAACTAACCCCAAACCAATACCTATTTAACGCAGGTTTTGCTAAATCGTGATGTCACAAGCTTGTTAAAAAAGTAGGAATAACGTAAGACGCTATAACATGGAGAAACCTGCTATAAATATACCTTCGGTTCCCAAACCAAAGCTCTGCGTTTGGTCGGATTTAAACGTACACAATATGGACGAGTTGACAAATTGTACCAGTGCTTCCGAAACCCGTAAGCTGCTCGCTAATATATTCAACATCGGCAATAACCCTCGCGGAAACATTTTACTGGACTTGTACATGAACGCACTGAAATTTTCAAAAACTCAGAACTTCAGTAAAGAACAGTCTTCAGCATACTTTTCTATCGTGAAAAAGACGCACGAGATTTGCGTGTCGACGCCTTTTGGCAATTTAGAAGACTGTTTTCAGTATTTCCGAGAGCTGGTTCTTACTCACGGTGTACATCGTCCGCCGTGGAGCCTTGAAATATTTAACACCGCTCAAATCGCAGCGGTGACAACCCAAATCGTTGACACGTATTTTAGACACTTTAAAATGTATAAGTACACGTTCACGCCTAAGGTACGACTCGATTTAACACTTCAGTACGACGGATTACCGCCCACGCCACCACCGGAAGAGGAGACGTTACCGCAAGAGGAAGAACAGGAGACAGCAACGCAAGGAGAGTCGCCTCTCTCTGCTGAGGTCGTACAGACCGGCAAAGAAGACAGTCCCCCAGAAGTGCCGAAACCGGTGGATGAGAATTTAAGCGAACTTGAAAGTATAGTCCGAAAAGCTGTGAGCTTACAATTAAAACAAATGCATGCAAACGTGGACCGGCAACTGGAAGATACGGACAAAGTAATCACGGAAAAAATTCAGACCTTGGAAGGAGGTCAGGGCACTCCTAAGGGTCGTAAATCCAAGTCACCCAAAGGAAGTCCAAAAGGAAAGAGAAAAACCTAGTACTACGTATGTTTTTATTCCAAAACCTGCATTTTAAGTTTATTATTATTTTAATAAAGCTATTTTCTACAAATTCCAATTTGTATGAATGATCTACTACACTGCAGGTCCAGGTTACGCGATTTATTAGGTTTTAGGATAAAATTGCTTTAAAAAATCTAATTCCATAGGATGTAATGTTCCAGTAATGATTAAAGAGTGCAGAGTTGGCCCCAGTTCGCAGTTTACCAGTTCCTTTAATGGAGCTGCAACTATTTTTTGTTCATCTGAACCAACGGCAGCTAGCGATACACACATGGTCTCTTTGGTCAAACCTGAAAGAATATTTAAAAACATCAGATGAAATTTTCAGTTTTTTTCCCCTGTGAATGGAAAAGCACAAGGGACGTTATTACACTCACTTATTATCACCTTCCCCCCCCCCTGTTGAGTTACCGAAGCTATTGCCTTGTGTATGTATATACTTTAGAATTTTGGTACGACCCATTAATCTGTTTGGTGTTTCCTCTATGTGTCTTACATAATGACTGACTAGATAGCGATCCTACAACCTTTCTGTTAAAATGCGATAAACCAAGCTACTGGCCAGATGAAAAAAAACTTGGGGCATTTAACAAACATTTGCCCAGAAGATTATGGATAGGATAGGATATTCATCTTTGTCCCCGTGAATGGGGAAAACCAAGGGGATTAACACATGGGCAAACGTCAGATCACCTCAAGCCAACCGTCGGGTTACCGGAGCTAGTGCAGTGTGTTGTATATGATAGACACGTTCCTTCAATTTGGTAGAACCCATTAATCCGCTGGGTTCAGGCAATGTCCGTAAAGTGCCTTGCCCAAGGACACAACCGACTAGCTAATGACCAGTTTTGCATGAAAATTTTTGCATGTTTCGATTGAAAGGCAACGCGCACCGTTAGACCAACGTGCCGGACGAAGTTATGGGATTCTACTAAATTGAAGGAACATGTAAATCATACACAACACACTACAATAGCTCCAGTAACCCGACGGTAGGCTCGAGGTGATCTGACGATTGCCCGTGTGTTAACCCCCTTGGTTTTCCCACTCACTGGGATAAACATAAATACCCTATCCTACTACCTGTGCACTTAAAACGTACGGGGTGTATAAAAACAATAAATCAAAACCCCATTGCAGGATAATTCAAAACTGACCTGTTTCAGAATTTTTACTCTCAATCGCTTCTAGCAACTGTGAACACGCAAGATTACTAGTCATGTATCGAGGTGGCTCAAATACTTTGCGGCCTCTGAAATTAGGGTGATAATTTTAAGATAGAAAAAATCTAAAATAACAAAAACTTTCAATAAGAAAAAAATATTTGCATAAAGGGCCAACATTTTGGGCACATTACATGTGGCATTTTTAGTTAAATTAGTAGATTAGTTTAATACTACGGTTTTAAAGATTTAAAACACCCAGTTATGCAAAAAATAATATTGTAATAACAGTACCGGTACTATAATACAACTTGTTCATACATTTTCTCACCTCATTAAATTTTCTATTGATTGTTCTTTTACTTTGATGTCAAGCAGACACAGAGTGTGCATTCCTCTTTTTAAATTCTCATCAATTTTGTCACAAAAACTAGTTGGTTTCCATGTGTCAGTCCAAAATACGATTGAAATTGTCTCTCCAAAGTTGTATAGCTACTTAATAAATAAAATTATTTATCACAAACTCATAAATACGGAAAAAATTACTACAAGCGATTAGGAAAATAACCAATTTTAAAATTCAAATAATTACCCACCGAGTATACCAAAACACTTAGAGAATTAAGTATTCATAACGATAGAGTATTCATGCGAATGGAAACTGCAAGGGACATTAATATCATTATCAAATGGCAGTGTGTTGTTGGCTGTATGATTTAAAGGTTGCTAATGTTTTAGTTTAACCTATTAATTCACTGGGATTTTAGCGATTGCCTTGTACAAGGACACAAGCAACCAGTAAGCAGCTTGTTTTACTTGATCGCTTGACAAAGATCAATTGCCGTTTGGTGGATGACCAGTCATGTGCACACACACACTGTACAGAAATCAACACATTGTGTCTGTGTGGTTCCAATTGTCCAAGAGCTTTTAGAGTCATGAACATTTTATATTTTGACACTAGAACTAGGATAGGATAGGATAGGATATTCATGTTTATCCCCGTGAATGGGAAAACCAAGGGGGTTAACACACGAGCAATCGTCAGATCGCCTCGCGCCCACCGTCGGGTTACCAGAGGTATTGCAGTGTGTTGTATATGATAGACACGTTCCTTCAATTTGGTAGAACCCATTAATCCGCTGGGTGCAGGCAACTAGAACCATATAGTGATATAGACTGCCTTACCGCCATTTTCCAAGTTTGTAATTTTAGCATACATTTAAAGTTTGTATTTTGAGGAAAAAACTCTCCAAAACAAATTGATCAATATCATTCCCATTTTAGGAAAAAAATATCCTTAACAAACTATCTACTATCCCAAATCACTGTTAAAACAAGTACCTGAAGCCCACAACACCCCACAGCATTCATTATGGATGCATTGTGTATTACTCTGTATGGAATGTCTTGTTCAACTGCCCGAAGGACTAAATCACTGTGTGTGGTTGCCCTGCAAAACAAAAACGTAAATATTTTTGCAGGAAACTTGTTTTTTTCCCAGGGCTTACTAAAAACGGTTAAAAGGTCATTGAATCGAAACCAACTGCTGGCTAACTAACTGTGTAGGTAAAGCATTAAGTGAAAGTTGCCTAAACATTGTGGATTATTTGGGGGAACTTAATCAAAATTTTAGAAAAAATGCGGTACCAATAGCCCTGGTAACCGAATATTACGAAAGAAATATTCTGACAAACTACCATATCCCCCTTTGCATTTTCTCATCCTTGGATATTAACAGAATAATCCTATTCTATCTCATACTATATATATTTATCAAACGATTAAACTTACCCAAATGGATCTCCAACAACTAGAAATGCAACATCGGATTTCTTAGCATCGCGTAAAAGTTCTTCGGAGTTCTGTTCGACCATATCCCGATCTGCCAGTATGATAGAACGACCATAATATTCCTCCTGTTATAACGACATTGTTTACAATTTAGTTTCAAGTAAATTGTCCAAAACACTACTTTAAAATATAACGAAGCAGTTGAGCATAAGCAATATTTTAATAACAACATTACAAAGTCTTTTTAAATATATAATTTTTATTCATATTTTCTTTTCACGCCAATATTGTTAACCGTTATTGTAAACATTTTTGTTGAACCTTAAATTTTAATATATAACCAATGAAATTTAAAACACATCATCATTATATTGTTACCTATTTCACCCATTTATTTTTTATGCACTAATAAGGTAATTTAAACGAACAAAAATGTTATAAATCTAGTCTAATATAAAAAAGAAATATAACTGTGTAAACTAGTACTACTACAACCTGTGGAAAAAAGACAAAACTAAAAAGAAATATACCACATTTTTAAGCGTCAAAATTTATACCAATGCTTCTTTTCCGCAAGTCAGTATTGACGTATACGCTTCAAGATAAACACGTTGTGCAGATTTAATTGCATTTAAACCTTTAACTGTTACATCCTCTGGGTTTCCCAACCCAAGACCAATTAGATAAAACACCATGTGGTAAAATATGACAATTGACCTAAAAATGTGTCAATCTGAAACAAGTAGTTTTAAAAAAGCTGCAAGATACATTTATACCTTTATAATATATAGAAGAATTATTTTACAGCATGTGATGTTGTTTAATCTGAAATAACTTAACCCAACTTTTCACAAAATGATTGAAAATAATGCTTTTGCAAATAAATTACAGTACATTTAAGAAATTGTCATTAACAAATTGTTGCATCTGTAATGTAAAAAAAACACACACAAAATGCTAAACAACATAGAGAAATTTGATTCAAGTAGAACCAGCTTTTATATTAATATAGGCACGATTCGCCTCTGCATTTTTGTGAAGTGCTTGTTTACGTTTGATGGTGCTGCCTTGATTGTTGTAAGCAGCCAGTAGTTCATTACCTAGTCTCAAACCAGCAGTATTTCTTGGCTCTCCGGAGCGAATGTACGAGAGCAACCAGGTACTTGCAAGAAAAAACTTCTTTTTTTCACCTAATGCAAAAGGTATTTGGTAAGTAGTGCCGCCTCTTTTAAACCTATTGAGGCCCAAAACTGGAGTCGCTTTTTCTAAAGCCTCATGGAAAATAACCAGTGGGTTTACTTCTATAGATTCCCTTTCTTTAGGACTTGCGGCATGATACTTCTTTAATTGCACTGTCTTAATCCGAACAAGGGCACTTTTGAGGATATTACTTGCAATTGCTCCCTTGCCGCGTTTGAGAATCATTTTCTCAAATTTATAAAGCTGCGGGTCGAAAAATACAGAATAGGTAAATGTGTTTGGCGCAGCCTTGATCATTTTTGTCGAAAGGTCATCATCTTTACTTGATTCTGCATCAAAATAAGTCTTACGGTCGGGATTTGGTTCAACATAATGGTCCGGATAAATTGCCCTTGAGATAGTCGAAGTTGAAAGAAGTTTGGTGGATATTTCCACTACATTTGTGGGAAAAATATTAAGAGTCGGCTTGTACAAACATACCAGTGCTTTCCTAAGCATTTTGGAAAATGCAACTACAGACTACCAGCTCTTTGTTTGTTAAATGTCTGTTAAAAACAGGTGTTATGGTGATTGTTGTAGTGATATTGATGACTATGGAGATGTAGTGGTAAAACAAGGTTAACAAATAAGGAAAGCGCAATTAACAAACTAATTTAATGGCACATTGTTATTATCTGGGAGGATAAAACATTAGTGCTATGATATTGTTGAAAAAACGTAATATAAGCACAAATCTAAAACGCTAGGGAATGAAAAACAAAACACTATGTGCCCCACGCGCGTTAGCGCGTATAATAATCCCTGTGCTATGACGTCATTATACATTAAACGAAAATACGATGCTGATTAAAACAGTTCGGGGATTGGGGATAGGTTGGATTTGTTTTTTATTAGTTCAGATTTATCTACACTGCACTACTTTGTTAATTTCGCTAGTACGCTGGGTCACAACGCGTAATTGCTGGATGTTTAAGAGTTTATTTTTAGCACGACGTTTTATGCATTTTGCTTTAACACGATAGAATACTCATGCATCACATATGAAAAAAGGAAAGGGCATTCAACACTGGCGTTTATCAGATTACCTCGTGCCCACTGTCAGGTTATCGGAGCTATTGTCCCAACAAATAGTTAATCAACCGAGCGTAACATTTCCGTTGCTGAGAATTACTCAAGCGCAAAGATGTATCTCGCGGCAAATCTAAAGTTTGTATTTGTGTTATATGAATTGAAATTTGACATACTTCAGTGAGACTTAACCATTTTTATTGTCGTTTCTAAACTAGATTTTATACGTAAGTGACAAATGAAGAAGTAGTTAAACGTATTGAATCTGAAAATGACTGAAACACTGTATTCTGAATCGTTGAAAATCCAGTACAAATGCCAAGATAGCGAGGATAAGTATGCGATTTTCACATTTTTACTTTAAATATTTATATTCCATGTATGTCATATAACTTTCTGTATGATAATTATATAAAAGCAGTAAGGAACATGCAATTTGCAAAAAGCAGTATTTTACCGACAGTAGTCCGACCGGTTATGCTGGCGGTCTAAGGCAAAGCATTTCAACCAAAAGGTTGCAGGTTTGAAACTGGTCGCTAGCTAATTAGTTGTGTCCTTGGGCAAGACACTTAACAGACATTGCCTGAACCCAGCGAATTAATTCAATCTACCAAATTAAAGAAACATGTGAATCATACATAACACACTGCAATAGCTCCGGTCAGGCCCGGTGCTAGGAACCGCGGGGCCCAATTAGAAATGTGATGGCGGGGCCCCTACTCTTCATAGCAAAATTTATGGGTGTTTATATATCATAAAATTCATACCAGTACATACAAACTACAAAAATAGACATTTAATACTTGCTATAAAACAAATTAAAGGTAATGTGGATGCTTATTTACGATATTTTGTTTTACTTCCAAACAGATATATTGTTACGCAACCATATTCATTATAACGTAACAAACAGACACAGAAATATAAATGTGACTTAGTTACGATGCATAACAAATTGATATTATGAGAAAGAATATTATTTCACTTTCTATTTTACGCTTTAGTAGTATTTTAAACCTCGTAATACAAAAAGCTAGCGCGGGGCCCCTTCAAGGTGCGGGGCCCAATTTGATCTAATCGGTCAAATCGGCCTAAAACCGACCCTGGCTCCGGTAACCCGACGGTGGGCGCAAGGTGATCTGACAATTGCCTGTGTGTTAACCCCCATGGTTTTCCCATTTACGGAGATAAACATGAATATCCTATCTATTTCAGTACTAAATACCGAAATATGTAATTACTATAATATAGAAATTTAAACTATTTCTTAATCCCACCCAAACAACGCTGAGTTTAAAATAAATAAACTTAAAAAATTAACATAAATTAATCTTCCTAATTAATATAGTTTAAAACTTTACTGTCCGACTATTGTCCGACCGGTTAGTTTGGTGGTTTAATACAACGCCATTCAACCGAAAGGTTGCCGGTACAAAACTGGTCACTACCTAGTCCCTAGTCGGTTGTGTCCTTGGGCAAGGCACTTAACGGACATTGCCTGAACCCAGCGGATTAATGGGTTCTACCAAATAAGAGGAATGTGTGTATCATACTCAACACACTGCAATAGCTGAATATCCTACCCATCTTACCTACCTAGACGATTTTTAACTACCTTTGCTTTTAATATTTGTTTTAGTGAAAAAGAGTGTTTACCCTTTTCAATGTCAACCTGGCTACCATGCCATATATTTAATTCGATAACATTTCTGCTTCTCTTTTCACAGTTTCTTTTTTTACTTTTACAATAATAACACCCAACAAGGCTTTTATTATAAAACTCACGCTTGCCAACAGGTATGTGCTGATCAAGGTGACAGTTGAGCTCCAGACTACCACCTCCCCACTACATAGAAAGGATTTGCTTGTTCGACTGACTGACGACAAAGACCCATTCTTTTTATTCAATTTGTGCTTGGGGGAAGAAGACTTTCAAAGGTATATTGCAACAGTTTATTTGTTTGTTTTGTTCCATTAAACAGGGTTGATTTAAAGTACAAACACTTAAAATAGAAAAAAGGAAACCGTAAAAAGGTTTTACTTTCTATTTATATTAAGCTCAACTCGCGAAAATTTTTTATTAAAATCATGTCTAATGTTCTGGTATACGATTATACCTTTGCTTGTATTATTAGTGGTGCCATCTGTGTAAAATGAGTAATTTGCGATGCTGGTGTGCATTTCTACATCCCTAACAATGTGTTAAGGCAATGTCATTTAAGTGCCAAGCCCAAGGACACAACCGACGACTAGCTAAAGACCAGTTTTGTATCTGCAACCCTTCGGCTAAAAGGCGACACACCAAACCACCACACTAAAGAAGTTAACCGACCGTTGTGTGTTTAGGAGACAGTGACCTAAATATTCTTCACCTATTGCTTTTGCCGTATTTCAGTCTAAAGACCCAACAAGGCCTGCTTGTTGACTTCAGTGCATTTCCACAACGCTTCATCGCTCTTCTTCAACAAAGTCACAATGAAGAAGCAAAAGAAAACCCAAAGTTTCTTCTTCAGGTAAAATTTGTATTGTTGTAACTGTAAGCAAACAACTTATATGTTTAAAACAAATTGCCGTAAAAGCAGTAAAATATATATATATACATTGATAGTTTAAGCGTGCTAAATGTACAATTTTTATTTTTTATGTCTTATGTGCCAAACATTTATTGTCTAATTTAGAATTGTTGTCAAATTGCAACCTTTGCACTCAATGTTAAATAAAATTTAGTTTTAGTTATTACAAAAAAGCATATTTACTGCAGTACTGCTATACATCCACAATGTAATAATCTTTTGCACCACTGGCATAACAACAGCTTTATTATTTATTTTACCGAAGTATCTTTTGTGTTTTGTGGTGTAATTTTCAGTTAATGCCATATTTGTTTTATTATATTTATGTATATGACGGGGAAAACTAAAAGAACGAAAAGCGGGAAGGAGGGAAACCGCACATTAAAATGAATATTAGGGCATTAGATTTAGTTTTAAACATGGGGTTAAAGTTAGGTTTAGTTCTGGGGTTAATTGGTGTTTATGGAAGGGTTAAAATTAATTTCCATAGTTTTGATGAGCAGTTTCCCCCCCCTCCTTCCCGCTTTTCCTCCATTTAGCGTTGCCCTATATGACCTGTTTTTTTATTTAATTCTCAATTATTAGTGGTAGTAAATGCTGAGGCAAAACCAACAAAAAAAATAATTTCCACATCCATCCTCCTAACTATTTTCAGTTTGTATTGGAAGAAGAAAATTCTTTCGGCTCTGGTAACGGCGGGAGTGGCATACTCAAAGTGATTGAAACCAATCCTTTCAAGCATCTCACCCATCTTTCTCTCAACTTTCACCATGGAAATGATAGTGATGTGAAGAAATATCTGGCTTCCTGTCTCAAAACTTCACTGGTAAGTAAAAGAAGTTAAACTCTCAAAGTGTGGATATAGCAATTTGCCTATATATGTCCTATTCCGATATTGTTCAATTATTTGTCATGTATATGGCAATTTAAGGTGGGTAATTTGCTTTATTTAAATGCTTGCGCAACAGCATTATGACAAACAAAACTCTTGTCTTGTTGATTTGTGACATTTCACGGTTATGTTGATATTTGCAGACAGTGAGTTTACTGTAACAGTTTTGTGGGTGAGTTTTTTTTCATGAATGTAAGTTTATCAGCTGATATGTGGGCTAATTAAACGCGGCCAATAAAAACCTGTCGACTGAAAGTTGCTTTATTAATTAACAAATTTTGAAAAAATTATCTAAGTTCTATTTCAAAATAATTTCACCTTTTTTATATTGATTTTATTGAAAAATATTTTCGCACTGTGATAGGGTAAGCAGGCGTGGCTGGAAGAGAGACTGAACAACACAAAACGAGATCTCGGACAAAAACTGGAAAGCACACGTCAGCAACTCTCACGCAAAAGTGAGGAGTTGGAGAGGATGAGTAGTGATCTTGGAGGAAGATCGGAACGGATGAGCACCAAACATGCGCATGAACTGAATGTCGAGAGAGAAAAGGCACTCAAAGTAAGTTGAAATCTCGATTTTAGTTACTTTGCTTTTAAATAAAGCTAAAATGTATCATTTTTATCTTGATATTTAAAGAAAAATTAGGGAATTTCCTTATGATGTTTTGGAATATACTTATTCTGTTTTTATTAAAAATTTATTTGCCCAAATGTAGAGTTCAAATTATCTCATGTAAAATAAATCGGTAACTGTATTGTTAAAAGAAAAAATATATTTTTTATCATTTTTAAAAGTAATCCTAAAATGTGTCTTTTCGATGTGTTTGATATGAAATTATATTCAGTTTAATGATAAAATAATATTTTATTTCGTTATTTGTTAAAAAAACCTAAAATGTGTGGTTCGATATATAAAACAATATCATTATCCGGTTCTCTGTTTGAATTAACCATAAGCACAACTTGCACAATACATTATTAAGTACAAACATATTAACCCGGCTATTAATTAGCTATAATTAGGGAAAGAATTTCTAACAAATTGCTTGTAATAGTTGCAGGAGGACCTGCAGAAAAGGTATGATAGAGAGAGGAAAGATTTGGACATGAATTATCAAAAAACGATGAGGCAAAAGGAATCACGACTATCAGAGTTGGAAAATATGAACAAGGTATAATCATATAGCATGGATGGTTAGCTCAATGGGTGTTTGTAAAATCGTGGATGATCTGTGGAAATGGAAAGGTTGTATTATCGAAACCATACCTTGCTAGATGGTTGTGACATTGGACAAGACACTAAGCGAACATAGCCTGAACCTAGTGGATTGATAGGATATAACTCAGGAAACATCTAAATCATACACATTGTGTATTACACTGCAATAGCTTCGTTACCCTGACGGTGGGCTCAAGATAATCTAGCAATTTCCTATGTGATAACACATAAACATGAATATCCTATCCTTTATACAAGATTTCCTGTGCAGAGTAAATTTAAACAATAAACGTATTTCAGTAGAATTGGACGTACCACCATAAAACTGTACTGCTAGCTTATTCACTAAAAGTAGCATATGCAGTGACAGTAAAAGCAAAAATCATACCAAAAAGTGATATTTCTTTTGTATGAAAAAATGCAGAGGGATTATTGCATATTTTAGTATATAAAACGATTTTTTTAATTGATTTCGGTTCATATTTTAGTTTATTTGACATATTTTAGGGGTGACTCTAAATACACACTGCCAACACTGGGTATTTAGAGGAACCGTATTTTAGTACAAAAGCGCAAATTCCCTATTTTGCATCTACAACCCAGGAGCTGACTGATCGTCGATATCGAGCAGAAGCAACGATCCGTGAGCAGAAAGCCAAACTGACATCGCTCGACGAGGAGCATAGGAGGTGCAGAAGCGACCTCCAACAATCGAGGAGGGAGAACAGCTCGCTTGAAGCTGAACGTCATTCCCAGGTGAGCTGGACTTCACCCACTTAGGCAGCGCATTTCTTCATGTAATGCGTTAACACTTAACCCAATGAGTCAGGTATCTGTAGTTTAACGTTCAAAGCAGTTATGGAAATATCCACTTAGAAACGTCATTTCGTCTACCTTGTTTAAAAAATCTATTAATTAAAACACAACAAGATCTTTCTTTGTCAAAATGTCACTTTTTGCTTTAATTAGTATAAAGCCATTATTTTTATTGTGAAATTACCTCTTATACAGCAATTCGTGGTTAATTTATGGACACAGGCGATTGAAAGCACAGGTTTAAATATATTTTAAAGTGTCCTTATTTAACCCAAGTATATGTGTACTGCTGCTGCTAAATAGCTATTTGCAGTGATTTCACGGACATGAACACGTAAAAAGAAAACTTTTTTAAATTTAATTGGTACCATCATTTTTGATACTACTATAAAAATATCAATTTGATTCTAAATCAAAATACTTTGAATTTTCGCATTTCAAGGCAAAAAAATAAAAACACCTAACTTAATAAACCCATCTGACAGGAAAAGGTGCTCCAGCAGATGAAAACAAGGGTTGCAGTGCTGGAACAGGAGTTGCTCGACAAGGAACAACTTGTTGCTCGGATCAGCTCCTCTCTGGATGCTTCT
>CH002800.1:628806-646942 GCA_000149265.1 Ciona savignyi
AACGCTTACTGTTTAAATTCGTTACTTATTTGTCTTTACAGCGATGCCAACTCCATTGACCCGAAGTATCTCACCCGATCCGCTGACGTCATAACTGTTCGCAGTCTATCGCCATCTTGCGACACATCTCCGCCCAAAATAACCGCCGCTAAACCATCCACAAGACTCAGTCAGCAGGTAAGAAATATTGATTACGCGACCGATTCATATACAGTTTTCTATATAAAAATAACATATTGATGAGCCCATCATGGGTTCGAAACTTAACCCGGTAAAAGAAGTACAAATATTATTTTTTTATATATGTCTGTAGTGTTTACTTTTGTACCGGCTCGTATTTGTAAACAAACCGGATTTAAGCGATAATAAAACTACCGGATTTAAGCGATTTTCTTTTGAAAAAAATGGCTTCAAAAACAACCTTGTGTATTTTATAAATTGTTTTACGTCTCCCATACTTATTTTCCAAGCAATAATTGTGTTTAGCTTTTTCGAAAAATGCGTCGGTCGTCAGCCGAAAGCATGGGGTTTCGTTGCCAATCGCTAGATTTTCGCTTTTATCCTTGGACGATACGCTTAGCGGGGTTTGTCTGCCGTCAGTGATTTATTAGATTAAACTAAAATAGTGAAAACGTCATATGTACAGTCGTCTGACCGAATGGTTAACGCGGACGATACAAAAACGGTCCTATTGACGAGCTCGTCAACGGTTCGAAACTTCCCTCGGTAAAAAATACGTCTTAATGACATAAAACACATGCAAAACTGTGATCAAAGAATTTATGCTCTGTTATCTACTTGTTTTCTAAGACATTAACCTTCATATCCGTCCCCATATTACAGATGGTGAACAAGGCGACCCTGAACCGGCCTGGGCACGTCCGCTTCCAACCCCAGCAACCCAACTCCGCCGTTTCCGCCTATTTCACTGGAGCCATGCCGAAGCCGAGTTAGACGCCGCCGTCACTCCGAGCACCTTCACTTCGCACGGATCTCCTTTTTCGGCTGCGGCCGCGACATAATAGAAAGTCCTTCGCGCGGCCACAAGTGCTCTGCGCTTGCATGAACCGCCGGCGCCGCGGCCTTTGCCCTTCGCGTGTGATATTTTGTAGCGATTTTCTCGTCGGGTGTTCCAGCCGCCTACCGCGGCCTATTTATGTGTCTTGCGACTTTGTAACTTCACAAATAAAACCCCCCCAAATCACACAATGTCTGCCGTCGCAACGCTATCCGGTTACCGGTCTCCCGAAGTCGAGCCAACCGCCTCTTCATATCGATACATCGTTTCTGAGACAGACTCCTCTCACTTGACCGTGGCGTTGTCTGTGACGTCATAATACCAGTTATGCAAGGGGATGACGCAAGAACAAAGCAGCGGATATGTGGCGTCATAGTAAATACCAAGAGGAACACGTCACGCAAAAGGCATTTTATCTCGCTCGATATTGAAAGCATTTTTGGATAAAAAAATCACAACTTTCTGGTTCCATTAATGCTTTCCGTCAGAATACAAAGCGAATATGTATAGGAGCGTTATCTCACTGGTAATCTTTCTTGGTGTGGCATCATAGATATTTACGCAATTTAATACTTTTTGAATGCAAATTTGTATTTTTTTCAGACTTAACCTTGGATATGTGGCCATCTAATAAATTTGATTACTTTGCCATAACCTTTAGGTTATCGAAGCTATTGCAGTGTGTTGTATATGATTGAGACGTTCCTAAAATTTGGTAGAACCCATCAATCCACAATGATTACGACAATAAAGATTTGTTTTGTTTTAATAAATAAAAACTGCATTTGGGCCTAACATTCGACGGTGAAGTCCGTACCAGTGTTGTAACAAGAGTATATTTTTGATACGGTTTTGGTCGAACTTTCGAAACAAAACTGCTTGAAAACAATAGGTTGGCTGTATATACGTATTATTAAGCTACTTTTTAAATATATATTTGTGATATATTAACTTAGCGTTCCCCTATTATGTGCTTACACTCTGGTGGTATTTTTTACATTTAGATAACATATAGTGTACAAAAAACAATGTGTGGACTGGCAGCGGCCGAATGTCTTAGAAAAAAGTTTTACACAAAGTTAAATAGATGCCCACTATTACGCGACTTTATACGCTATCGCACATATTGTGTTATACAGTGTACCCACGCGGACACTGTCTATAGATAGGATATACCTGTTGTTTTGTTTAAACTTAAAATGTGAAAACGTTTTTTTGTACATTTGATCCTTGCCTTGACGACGACAGTAAGCTGTTTAAATAGCGGATAGATAACGGGTTCGAAATTTGACTCAAAAAATAGAATTAATACGATGCTGTTAGGATGTTTCTTTTTATCCTAGTTAGTGGTAATGACAGTCATATTAAAAATAACCATTATGGTTAGATCAATATATCACTTTTTCTCCGAGAATGGGAAAACAAGCATTCGCCAGGTTACCGTAGCTATTTTAGTGTGTTGTGTATGAATCGGGTGTTCCATCAGTTTTAGTAGAACCCATTAAACTACTGCTCTGCGGCAATGTTCAGGCAAACCTTTATGTGACACACTAACCGGGCAACACTAAAAGGAGCGAAGAAATGAAACTGTTCACTAAAATTAGGAAAACTAATTTAAACCCTCCCCTGAACAATATTTTCAACCCGTGAAACTAACCCTAACTCCAAACCCCATATTTAAAACAAACTCTAATGTCATAATATTCATTTTAATGTGCGGTTTCCCTCCTTCCCGCTTTCCCTCTTAGTTTTCTCACACTAACCCTCCAAAATACCGCATGCGCCCCAAACTGTAGTGTGTTCTATGATGTTTGATTCAACTTTAATCGATAGGCTTATTAGGTCTGGGTCGCAAAATCGTCCATTAAAAAGGATAAAAGATCTAAAAAAGTGATTATAGACCGACAATCAGTAAAATGCACATTTTTTAAGTCACAGGAATTCTACATTTTATCAATACAGGACTAAATATATAGAATCGCTTGAATATTTTTGTGGATTGTTAATACCGAATTTTGTTTGAAATCCACAGTCGAAAACAATTCTTCGGATCCCAGTTTGTGGACTTTCCGCCCTTGTATGGTAAATTCCTCGGGAGCTTTATACGAATCTCCGCCTCCGCCGATCTGTCCCGTGACTTCCGTATTTACGAGTACGCCCCTCAACAGTAGTCAGTCCAGGTGCTCGGATTTTCGGAGGCTGCATTAAGCCGTTTGCTTTCAGGACCAAGTGGACGCAAAACAAATCGCTGCCAATTCTTACTTTCCATGTTTCCTTACAGGAAACCGAGCAAAGGTAACATCTCTTCGGCTGTCAGCGATCTAAACTCGCCCGCGATATATCGTTCAGGGCCGGGTCACTTGGCGTAAGTGCGTGGACCAAACCGCGACGCTTCGGCTTTCATAACATACACTTGTTTTAGAGAGCACAAGCGACTGCATTCTATATTGCATTCTTGTGGTCGAAAGTTTGCGTTTTTTAGCAATTGAAACAAAACAATTGTTTATTTGTAGTTTCGCTGGGTTATTTCATTCGTGGGGGGCTGAAACTTTACACTGTCGCCAAAGCTGAGTTTTTAAAAATAAATTTCCAAGTTCACCTTTGACCGATTGACAAAGGTGAACGGAGATGTCATTCTTATCATGGTGGGTGGGTAAGTTCATCTTGAAGGGTTCATGCACGGTTATTGTCGTGGTGGGGTTATACGGTAATCAAGAATTCACTATTTTAGTTTGGTTTATTTTTCGTTTCCACGGTGAAAACACGCAACAAGAATCTTTTATTGATTCTGAATTTACGTCAAAGTAAAAAAACGAAAAAACAACAGTCCTTAAAATACTTCAATTTATCAAAATAATTATTTTTAATAAATACATTACGGGACAGGTGGTAGGTTGAAACTTGCCCGGTAAAAAATTGTTTAAATGACCCTGCTGCTAAGAATATCACATTGTGGTGTAGTCTATATGCTTTTTCTTTCAACTACTGGTCGCACTTTGCACATTTTTCTTAAGGACTTCATACCGCTGGATTTTATTAATTTTGTTTGCAAATTTTTTCAATCTTGTTTTAAAATTTACGGCCGCGTTCGCTATATTTAATATATATTTCCTTTTTTTAATGGTGTGTTTTAACGACTGTTCGTTTTTCAGTCTTTTCCTTATCTGGTGTTTGTGATTTGTTTTATTTTCTGCTATTTATTCCAAGGGCAAAAGATGAAAATAATAAACTTAATGTTTTTGCTCTTATCTTCTTGACAATTAACCAGAACCTTCTACACTGGAAATTGCCTTCACAAAGTAATGGTACAGCCGGGTCAAGTTATTTTTATACAATTTCATAAAATGTAATTTATATAGATAATAGAGTCGTTGTCTGATGTTGTCTTTCAATTTTAAACCCGGGGTGGTCTCACTTATTTGGAACAGATTAACAGCATACCATGTCTGCAATAACAAATGGTGCGGTTATTAGATTATTTTCCTCAAAAGTGAAATCTACGACGTCATGAGTCTTGGGAAAAGCATCGGAATCCAGTTTATACGGGAAGTATTACGTCACTTTTCAGACCGAAATAGCCTGCGGTTTCAACCACTTTCCTTCGTTGTACTGCAGGGCGGGCACATCCACAAACAATTGGGTTCGTTTTACCTTTATTGCTACAACAAACAGGCGACTTTTGCTCTCGGGTTGCGAGCTCTTGCGCCGATTTCACAAACCTGTTTTGAACTAGTTTACCACACAAATACAAAAATACATTTTGCTTCCGGCTTGCACTGTTGCCAACGTAAAGACTAAAAGGGAAAAAGAGGGAAACTGCACACTTAAATGAAGATTAGGGCATTAAAGGTAAAGTTAAAGCTGTAGGGAATGGGGTTAAAGTTCGGGTTAGTTCTGGGGTTTATATTAGTGTTATAGGAAAAGTTAGAATTAGTTTATTTTTCGTAGTTTCCCTTTTCCTCATTTGTTTACCGGAAGTTTCGAACCCATAATGGGTTCGTTGCTAACACCGTATTTTTTGTATGTAACTACCGTCTTCCCTCCTTTTAGTATTGCCAACGTAATCAGCAAGCGAGCGCGCCGCCCAACGCCCTCCAAGCTTCGTTGGTGGTTCAATGATCGTGTGCGGTCTTGCTATGTTGCCTTTGTCCTGGTATTTTCGGACTGCCCTAGCCTGGTGGGTGGCGACCGGCGCGCGATTACACGGTGCTCTTTGTAAGTGTGAATGACACTCGGTTGACATTCAGCGCGTCGGTTTAGCGCCGACACTAGCCCCAGAACCTGTACAGGAGCGACAATATTAGGAGGGAAAGAGGGAAGGAGGGAAACTGCTCACTAAAACTATGGAAACTAATTTTAAACTTCCCCTAAACACCAATCTCAACCACAGAACTCACCCCAACTCCAACCCCATTTTGAAAACTAGTTCCTTAACCCTTATTTTAGTGTTGAATTCCCCCTTTCCCTCCATTTAGTTGCCACCCCCTGTACTGTCCACAACAGGCACACGCCGCGTCAGTGTTGCCGCTCATTTGTCATTCACAATTACGGGATCGCACTCACCGACCTATTGAGCGCTCTCCGCACAACACTGCATTATTCATGAGCGGAAAGCTGTTGTTTGACTTGAAATGCCAAACAGGTTCAAGACTCCAGTTACTTCTCGTTAATCCAACAACCTTCTTTCGCAAGGATCAGGCGTTTTAAGTCAGAACCAATTTTCTCAAACTGCTGTTAAATTTCGTTTAATCTTTCCCTTCCGTAGAGACGCCAATCGCCGCCAAATTCCCGTCTGCAGACCCAAAGAACCGCTTTTAACTTAGTTGATTAGCCCACCCCAAAGCCCTCGCTGGTGTTTACGCCAAAGATTACACGCTAATCCCGGATTTTCCCGGATAAATTGAATCTCCCGCATTATCTGTGCACAATCGACTGTCCGCTTGATCTCGGATTAGTTCGCATTAATATTTGATGAGTCAACATTAGTACAGTGTGACAAGTTTGCAATCTTATCCATAATTCTTGGATAAATAACACGACGAGGTAAATTATGACATTTTACGGACAAACTTTTAATTCCACGGTGGGCTGTATTTTAAATGACATGTTTATTATGATTCGACTTATCGTTCGTTCGTTAGTTTGAAAATACAACCTTTCAGTGACTTGATTTTTTATAGATTAGTGTTAAGGGCAGTTATATTTTTAGTGGGTATTTTTGTTTTTCTACTTTTTTTACCGGGAATTTCAAACCCATAATATGTTTGTTGCTGACTTGCTACTTTTAACCGAGTTCAGTTTCGAACCTATGATGGGCTCGTCAGTAAGACATTTTTTATATGAAGCGATACATGAATCGGTCGTGTTAACCATTCGGCAATACCACCGTTCGGTGACTTGCTATTTTTAAAGGTTAGGAGGCGGCGACTTCTCGTTGAAACCTGGTTGTGATATTGCGTGAGTGCAAGACTGTTGTTTTGTAACTGACCCTTGACGGGGAAATCTTAACCGAAAGGCTGGCGGCTCCGCTGGTTCTTGATATTGGAATATGCGGCTTGGAGCCGTCAGTCGTTGTATCTTTTTCGTCGCGGACCACACACGACCATTTCAATGTCACTCCTAGCGGCACGTTTTATCATATATGCCATAGCATTAACCAATGGAACGTAATCTGCTTAGCGTCAGTCGACCGGCAGTGTACCGCGAAAGGGGATTTAAACACACGTCAGTAGTGCGACTCTAATTGTAGTTAAAACGGGACGGGTCCAAGTCTTGGATTACGCGAATCAAAAACTCGTCTCCGACGAATAGTTCACCGACTTTGTGATAGGTCTATGCCGTATCCCTTCATTACTTTCTTTTAAAACACAGCAAGGCGTTCGGGGTAATGAAATTCCTCGTGAATCGCCGGCTTTAGCGGCTTGGCGGGCGCTTAGCACCGAGTAGCAGCGGGTATTCCTTTTCGACGAAGCGAGACGAGTCCACGCATTAGGCCCCTCCACACTTTCCTGCTACTCCCCCCTATCTACCCATTACGCTGGAAACGTGTCTTTTCGTGGGTGGGTTCTGTATAAACATCGTCACACACGTCCCTAGGACCTCCAGCCTTATATCCATTGTTCTCTATCCAGCCGATCAACGTGTGAGTTATACGGGCTGTCCAAGTTATATCATTGCCACTTTTACAGCACATTGGCGCGGAATTGGCACTACGAGAGTGCCTCCATTTATATTGGTATTTACCGATGCCGGGTAAGCAGCAGGTCTTAGTTCAGTTCTTTAGGCTGCAGTGTATAGCTCAAGAGCGTAAATCATATTGACAACGCTATAGATTATAATTCAGTCAGGAGCGAACCGCACCGGAGCGTTCTTATTTCAGGAAACAGCCTCTCTGGTTTCTCCTTATTTTGATTTATAATCTTGTTTATTTTGGAGCGGCGCTGTAGTACACTGCTGTGCAGGCATGCCATTTGTTCTGACGCTTTAAGTGCTGAGCGTTCTCCGCAAAGGCTCGGTCTGGCACGTTCCTAATCCTGATTAATTGTGCTTTAAATCAGTCTGCTTTGTAGGGTGGTGCATAACAAGTGTTACTGAACTGAGTCCTTTTCAAACCAGGATTAACAGCGACGTCGGCGTGAATTGGCTTCGTGTTTGCCAACCGTGATCGCTCGCCATTAAACCGGGAGACCAATTCAGCAGGTGTTCTCGTTGCTTGCTGCCGGTCAAGCCGTTCCAAGGCTTCCAACCCGGGAGGGCTGTTACACAAGGCACATAAATTGTGATTGAGTGCATTAGGAGCTCGCAGACGAACCGTACGCCCCTTGTCGAGCGAGGAATGCGGCCCACCACTGCCGCACGAAACCAATATCTTATTGTTAACACGGAGTAGATAGAAGGCGGCCACCTGAATCGTCAACCGCACATCAGCACAGAGACGAAGATGAATGAACTATGCGGTCTCCAGCGTTAGTACACTCGAGTAATTGCAAACGGACGGATAATGTACCCGGACCCTGGGATTAGTTCGGCGGTCCCAAAATTGGAGGTAAGCGTGTTGATGTTAAATAAACCCCATTGCGATTCTCCTTTAACTAATTTGCTTTGGACCCATCCTTTTAAATCCGACCCTCTTTCCGAAAATCCAAGACTGATTGAACGAGGTTCATATTTTTTGCCTTGGTTGTCATAACGCCGTCTGATATTTCATTTGTAGTCGGATTGAGTTCCTTATTAGAGGATTACCCGGGGCCTCCTTTGAGTCGGGAATTCCGCCATTAATCAAATACAAACCCGGCAACTTTTTAATTGGAAAGGAGTAAACAAGCTAATGGTGTTTTGTTCACTTTAAAGAAAGCGTACCTTTCGAAAATACACCTATTTACGTCATATATGATATGAGTCAGAATCCCAAATGAGTTATATAATACCTGTTGACCACTTGTGTGTTTATTGAGATAAAATTGGAATAAAATAATATTCCGAAATGCTACACAACATCATAGAACATTTTATTAGCTTAAAGTTTTTTTTTATTAGGTTATTCTATAAACCTATGTATTATTTTCCAAACTCAACCTAATTGTTTTTTTATTTAAATGGTCATGATTTGGTAGCCTAATTATCGAGCTCGATTTATTTGTAGGTTAGTTTAATAGTCATGGAGTTTTCGTTCATCGAACTGCTTTGTTTTTGATCAGACTATCCTATTAACCCATGCATTATTCTTCGAAGTATTTTTATTTGTTTTTGATTTTATTAGTAACGGTTTGTTAGCCTTAATTGTATTGCTAGATTTATTCGTCAGTTAGTTTGATAGCCATTTGTTTTTTATCGTTCTGGTTTGATTTGATTTTGATCAAACTATCCTACAAATCCGTAGTTTATGCACCAAATTATACCTGTTTTTAGTTTTAATAGCCATGGTTTTGTCGCATGTAAATTATTTATAAGTTTGTTTGTAAGTCTGTGTTATACAGTCAGTTAGTCGCATCGTGGAGAATGCATTACCGTCGCCGTATTGACTTGTAGGGTCAAGCCGCACCCAGCCGACACGCAAGACCGCCAAAACAACCTCACTATAGTCGCCACGTTGCTGTTATTCTAGCCCCAAGTTGTTACACAATAGCGACAACCTGTCCGGCGATAGTGCGACTTGCGCTGTTACTGTAGATCGGGTGTCAAAGTTGAAAGCAAGGTCAGGTGTCCAAACGGTTATACCGCCAACGATACATAGACCGATTTCTATACAAAAACGGCTTTAGGTACAAGCCCAGCATTATGGTTCGAAACTTAGCGCGTTAAAAAAATAACAAAAAAGTTAAAACAATGTACACTTAGAAGGACACTGTCCTGAAACTGTTTAAACACTACCACGGTTTTCTTGTGTTATTTGCCAAGTTGCAGCCGTTTCACTTACCTCGCTTGATATATGGCACACATATGCCTATTTCGAGTTTTTTTTCCGATAACACACAACAATCCAGGTGCCCAGTGGCCCTTACCAGCAGTTTAATCCTTAAACAAACTATTGCGATGCGTTTGTCTCAATAGAAATCCGGATACCACCAAATAGAGTACACACCTGAATGATCTGTACACACCTGGATGTATAGTTAACACGACAAAGATGTGGACATGGGTGGTCTTTCTAACACACGCGTAACTATCGCAATTACTTAATATTAAATCGGATGTGACAAAGGACCAGAGGTTCAATAAAAATCGAAATATTTTGTATATTGTTGAGATTTTCTTTCTCTTTTGTGTTCTCTTGATTAGCTAAGCGCCGAAATATTACGACTGGACCATAATATTGTTACAGCTTGGTTTACTTTTAATATATTTTGGTGTTCCCGTTAAAATACGCGGCAACAACTTATATAAAAATGGACACAAGGGCAATTCGAAAAAATGACATTTAGATGAAACACGTCTTAATTTAAAATTATTAAATGTAATTCATCAATAGTCAGACGTGGCCGTCAAACCTAACAAATATTTAAGATAACAGTTTGGAAATTAAAAAAACTGTATTTAAATCAAGACATTTTTAATTAAGCTTGAAGTAACCTATGTAAAAGCGTGGGCCGAGAAAATGTGGTGAGTTACTTTGAAAAACTAGTTTGAAAGAAACTTTATAGCCTTTTCATTGTACTAAACGAACACCGTTCATCTTAAACAGAGAGAAAATCCATAACGCATATTTCTGTACCCAAGCCAGTCTGCCTGCTGTTAAAAAATGTGCTTGTGTAACCAGTCGACTTTTATCGCCGCTGGAGATTTTATTTTTTGTTGCAGTTGCATTTAGCCGTGAAGAAAGTGATTGGGTCGTCGGTTGTCTTTCTTGTCCGCCTTGTTTATGTTCGGCCTGTTTGCCTTTCGAACGTAATCTATTGCCGATCCCCATACCCTTTTAGTTTTCATGCGCCGTGGCCCGTGGTATCGGTCCCAGCCAATAGACCTTTCGACAGGATGCGCTAAGTTTGGCCGAATCGACGGGTGAACTTCATAACGATATTCAAAAGAGACATCGTTTAATCGGTATAATCGCAACATACGAATTTGAGCACCTTTAGCAAAGTTTATAACTGATGTTTTTATGTTTACTGAATTTCTAGATTTCAAGCTTAAAAATCATCTTATGAACAGATACCTATATCAACTTAGATTAAAGATAGCCTGGTTTGTTTCGTAGCACGCTACGTACGCTACGTGTTCAATAATCACATTTCATTATACCTCTTATAAAAATAGGAATTGTAATGATCCAATCTTGGGTTCGAAACATTGCTCTTTAAAAAATATATTATAATGATTTGTGAATAATTATTAATTTGTATATTGTTAGAGGTATAGTTTTAGAGCACAGGATTATGCTCACTGGCTCTATTGTATTCAGCATTAAAAACACCACATACCTATGAACCACGTCATACGTATAACCACGTCATATAGGAATGAACTACGTCATACGTAAAACCATGTCATACGTATAAGCTACGTCAAATACTTTCTTCAAAAAACATGTACCGGGTCATTGTGGGTGCGGTGGTTTATAACGTCAATCGCCAGGGTAAAAGTACGTTATACCAACGGACTGAATCGCTTATTTAACGAAGACAAGTTAATCACTTGATAAACACATGCAGCTGAAAATCGTATTTTGATGATTCCTTTTAAATGTTCGAACGTATCATCAGAAAAAAACATTTAAACGTATCATTAGAAAAATCGTGTGAAAAGGGGCAAACATTTTGCGTGCCCCACCACGAATGTACTTTTATCCAAGTTATTGTTCTATTCTTAATAAATAATAGACTAAAATCCGTTCTTATTATTAAAACTCAAAAAAAATTACATAAACGTGCCTGATTTATTATTATTGCGTCCCGAAATAATTCAAATTCTCATTACCTGGTAATTGCCCCCTCAATAATTCGGAAGTTTTCATCTATCTATGGGGCAGGTCGTAGATACTGTTATTAGGTTAAAAACGTAGCAATAACAGCCCAGCCCTACACGACATTCGTACACGCCTTAGTGTTATTGATATCCTCGTTTAGAAACAGCTTATTGTTTTAGTCGTAACGTTTTGTATTACCTATATGCAAATTGTCGCAAGTGAAAATAAGTTCAAAATAGAAACAACAAAACGAAGGTAACACTAACAAAAGAGGAACTGCGGAAGGATAGGACATTTCATGTTTATCCCCGTGAATGAGAAAACCAATGAGGTTAACACACGGGCAATCGCCAGATCACCTCGTGCCTACCGTCGGGTTACCTGAGCTATTGCAGTGTGTTGTGTATGATTTACACGTTCCTTCAATTTAGTAGAACCCATTTGGCCGCTGAGTTCAGTCAATGTCCGTTAAGTGCCTTGATTAAAGACAAAGTTGACTAGCTAGCGATCAGTTTCGAAAATGCAACCCTTTGGCTAAAAGACGCACTTAATCACTAGATGAATCTGTCGGAAATTAAATATAGGACTGCCTAAATTGTCCTCATAAACCCCATTGTGAATGGTATGGGTTAGTAAGTTTTAAAATTATAAAATATTATTTTTAAAAAGCAAGTATACAAATGATAAATCAATAGAAATTTTAAAAACGATTTAAAGTAATCAAACTAGAAATTAGCTTCGAAAAAAGTCACATTTGCATACTTAATAAAAAATAGTTTGTTACGCCCTTATACAAGGTTTCCATTAAACCATTGGGATGTATGCTTGGCTAAAGACAATACCGAATAATTTAAAGGCTGGTTTCGATCCAACACACTTACGATCCAGCGTCAACGCTCTAACAAAATAAGCTTTGTGGACTGGAATATTTAATGAAATAAATAAAATAGAAACTGTGAAAAAAAGTAAAAATTTCAAAACGCAAAGTATATGTATGTGTAACCCTTAATTGATTGCAGCTGTTTTTTTGTGTCAAAACAATACTTCATATGTTGTCATTAAATTAAACAATACTTTATAAGGTTTAAGTATAACGGTTACACTAGGGGCAGGTCATGTAATGTATAAGACATTGGTATTTATAACGATAATCACGTCGGTTATAAAAGGCGGGTCGTAAAACTACAAGTGCGACTGTAGTTTATGTTACGGCGGTCGGGAGTTAGTTTTGTAATTATTGCCATAATTTAAAGTAAATTGCGTCCCTTGCCCAGTTAATTACAGAGAAGTCGTACACACGGTGGGCAGTGCTCGTTAAAATAATTATCTTCATAATTAACGCTCTGTCAATAGCCCTTTGTTTACAATGGAAACAAAAGGTTAAGTAACAGTAACATTTTATTTTCAATTACAACAATGACGTGCCATTAAATTTCGTCGTGGCGGCAAGTTTTTAGTTTCTTTACCGTTTCCATATCCACTAACTTTTCCAGTAACCATTATCTCACGTTTATAGAAAGGAAAACTCGTTAAAACAGCAAACCCAATAAAATAACACACGTATATATTTGTTTTTAAACTTGTCATTGAAATACAATGAGCACTTTCTTTGGATTTACCTTGTTAATAACGTTTTTAGTAACTGTATTCTCCTGGCGTTTATGGAAAATAACATCACGCCAACATAGTACATACGCATTTTGACTACTTCGATGTTTTTTATCGAAAATTCAATTTTACTCTACATTTTAATGCTGTCGGACTACAGATTGAAATGATAACGTATTGAATATTTAGAAGGTTTTAGATTGAAATCGCAGTTTGATAATGTTTTAAGTTGCTTTCTAAAATGCCATAATAACGATAGCTGTCTAATATCTTAATTTTGCGTTTGACCTTGCGTTTTGCGTCTTGACTTTGCGTTTTCCTTATACGCTTGAACTAGACCATTAAATATATCATTCAGGTTTAAAAACAAAATTAGGAAACTCTTGTGTAATTTATTTGTGGTTTTGTTCATTCAAAAAATTATGTCCGCATGTGGGCGCAAGAAACGTATTGTATTCAGAAACGAATATGGCAGTCAGTATATTTAAAAACGGTTCTGTGGCCAAATGATTCACACGACCTATACGTATACAAATTTCCGTATAAAAACGTTAATAATGGCAAACTCGGCCCAGTAAAAGAACGACATTTTTATCTTTGTCCCGCAGGATCTCCAATTGATATGCGGTTCGTCAAAATATTTGTTTCTTAATGGAATATTGCGTCTAACAGGCTGTTTATTAATAGAGTACTGTAGTCGGTCAAGCTAACCTTATTGAGAAAAAAGTAACAATCATTTGAATACTAATCAATACCTACAGTTTTTAGTGCTACGCTGACGAAGGACATAAACGACTGAGCTATAGGCTGGTTTCGAATCAACAACCTTTCGGTTGATAGGTGACTAACTAACAGACTGAGCTATTGGGGCCGGAAGGAGATTGATTTGTGTGCAACTCTTAAGAAACAGCTTATATTATGCAATATACGTTCAGCGGCTTAAAAAAGTAGAGTACCAACGCTTTTCCCCAGAGATTTGTTTCGCGCCTTCGACAGACCCGACGCTCGCCGTACTAGATAATGAAATAAGTTTTGCTTAACAATACATTAAAAAACACATGAAATGTAAATTCAACTGACTGTCTGTGGCATAGATACCCGACCCGCAGACACAATAAGACCAAGCAGGGTAGCAATATGCCATAAAACGAAAAATTTGTAATTCGATTATTATTTTATTGTTTGTATTGCCGTGCTTAATCGTATGTAGAATAAAAAATATGTGTCGTTTCTAAACCCACTGAATTTTCTTATATTTTCTTTGTAAAAACTTTCTGTATTTTACGACTTTACAACCAGAATATAGAGTATCTTGGGTGGGCACTATGGATTACTATATTTAGCTGGTGGCTTGTTTTGGCAATTCGTCAGCTACGCCTGTAAGTTTGCCGAAAATGGGCGTGTGCCGCTTATAGAAAATAGAGTAATGGTGTATTCTGCGGGCAGCGGTAATTTCTGTGTTTTGGGTTACTGCTACTGTGTTTCTGCGCTGTTTTGTCGTGTTTTAAAAGGGCTATCAGGGTGGCAACTGGGCACTTTAACGCTGAGATTCACGTGCCGCCTTGGTATCTCATTGTTTGGCAACATTTGGCCAAATCGTGTTGTAAAAGGTAAAATTTCCGAAACTAGGAATTAAAATTGCTCTGAAATCATTCTCTCTCTCTTGTGGATGCAACGAAAAAGGCGCCACATGTGTGGTCCTCTCTCTTCTCGCCGAGAGAACTTGCTCCGAGATGGTACTGCTCCGGTAACACGAGAACGCGGGCTTCCAACCGTGTCCACAAATGACGGAGTCCTGTGCCCGGGGATTTGCCATAACCGGGGTGTTCACTATTGTTTTCCTTATTTTTGTTATTTGTCAGTAAAAAAAGAAGCGAAAATCAACCGACCAGTTTTCTTAGGTCCTTTTCAGACTAAAAAAGGAGTCGCCACATACCTACTATTATTTTGTATAATTTTTATTTGATATAAATTGATTTTTATTGCAAACAGTGATGATGTAATGTAAAAGTCAGGCACAAAGTCTATAAAAACTGTACAGTTGTGCCGCTTTGTGGCGATAATAAACTCGGGACCACCGTGCCCGCTCTGTTGAAATTCCGGCAGAGAATGATTGAATTTTGCTCTGCCACCAATCCCTCCGCCATCATAAAGGGCTGTATTGAAGAGAAAGGTTAGAAACTCTTCGACTGTTTACGCGACGGCGATTTTAGCGCTCAAAGCGTTTTGTGGTGAAGGATTTGCGTGTGGGAGCTTCGGTCACACTATCGTACCGTCTACGACTCGCATTGCGTTACATATTTCACTATCAATCCGCGGGAAATTGACTAAATCGAGCTAGTTAGATATGAATACCTCCCGAATCGCTGTCATTGCTCGTCGTTCGTCCCGTTTTCTCTGTCTTTATCTCCCGCGAGAGGAGGTCTCGGCAGTGGTGGTCGTTGGCGAAAAAATAAAAACATGCCGCCAGTTACGGTGCCTTACTTCGCTCGGCTGACTCTATTCAAACGCTTGAAGAAGACCAGATCTTACCAGCAGTAGGCCGGTGCCGTGTTATCCACCGACGCTATTCGTCCGAGCCAGGATTAGCTGGCTTTTTGAGGTCGGGCAGAACGAAACTGTACTGAAGCAGGCTTACACCTTCGCCTTTTGGGCGCTAAGGGTTTTATGTCAGATTAGTCACTTTGAGCGGAAGATCCGATGTTTTACTTTGATGTTTACGAAGCTTTGTTACAGGCAGTTTGACTAGAAAGACTAAACCGAGTAGCATATTTACGCAACGGATATTACAGCCAGTTGAGTAAGTTTCGCTGACTGGATTCAACCGTTATGAGTATACCAGCCCGCTAATCACACGCTAGTATCAAAATAGATTTAATCGTGAAATGCGAATCTGGTTTTTCGCCCAGCGCCTATAGATTATTGTGTATTACATTCAATGTTTAGGCGAGTTTAAAACTTATTCGATTAGCTAGAAATACTATACTGTTATTGCGCAACGAAGGTTATGGTTGCGGTTAAATTGGGACGGGTTAAACCGCTGGGGAATATAGTCGGAATACAATCTCCACGATGAAAGTATACTCCCCTCAACGCCCGACCTGGTGCTACTCTGGTATGCACGTGGCGACTAAGGTTCCAGCCCGTCGATTATCGCATTGTGTAGCGGAGATTGGGCTGATACGCCGATAGATAGGATTGACGCTCGGGGGTTTGCTCGTACAATGCAAGCGCTGTGCCAACTCGCAATGTAAACATCTCTTATTAAGTCAGAACACCGGTCACGAGTGACCTCCGATAATGAAATTCTGGTGACGGAGAGCCAGCCGAACGGAAGCGCGCTCGGCTTCACCACAATAAAACGCTGGGTGGTCGCCATCAAAATTGGTGACAGAATAAATAACCAGCAGAAAAATGTTCTTGAATCTGCGTCATGTCAGTTTCCGTGATTTTAAGCATGCCTTCTTCGTTTGTGATTAGTTAAAAAGTATGTAGTGCAGGTAAAAACACTTTGAAAGAGGAAATTATTCTGCCTTAGCGGTAAGTTAGTATAGCGACAACGAAAGTCGGAAAAATCTCGACATTTTTCTTAAGTCTGCGATTTGTTTTATTATGATCGTGTCGTATAACTAAGTTTATTTTATGCTGAGCAGTGACGTATTTCGTGTTATATGATGGTAAAAGCTAGGGGCCCGACCGAAATCTTTGCAACAAGTCTGCTACACAAGAATCTTCGTGCACAACGGAGTAACTTCGGACAAAGATCAATCGGACATCAGATCATTAATCGGTCCGTGCGGGGCCGTTGTTAATATGGAAGACGCGAATAATACACAAGCATCCGGTAGTAGGATCACGAACAGCGAACACGGACCTCTCACGCCATATCTGACAGACCAACCAGAGAGTAGTAGAACAAATGTCGCGTCGCGAGAGAACCCCGCGATTGATCGAGTGCAAGAAACTTTTGATGATGTCACCTCGGACGTATGCAACGATACAAACCCCCAGCGCAGCGCCCGCGGTACCAAGTTAAGAAAAGACACAGCCGTGTCAGCACGTAGAAACTGCCGAGTCAAGGGTACTGCACCTGAAATTATACCGAGTCATCATTCCACGCCAAGTTTTAGCAACTCTACTCAGGAAAGGGACGCGAGTCGCCACCAAACTGCAGACAGTTGCGACGAGCTTACAGTTACCAGTATATCTTCGTGCGGATCGGATTGGAAACTTCTGAACAGTTCGGAACGAGATTCTGAATCCTGCACACCTGCCTTTACTTGTACCGGAGTAAAGGACTCGAGCACGCGAAACAATTCAAAGCGACGGACACTTTCGTACGCAAGAACTCGACATAACGCGCAACTGAATTTATCCGGTAAAGACGACATTGTCTTTCGAGATTTAAACATGCCCACAGTAGAGTCGTCGTCTGCTGTGTCCGATAATTCGGTTGTTGGGGACAGTCCCACTTCTGAAACTCTTCCGAATGTTCCAGACTCTACAGCTCGCCTTAAAAGCGAGTCAGAGGAGAGGAAAACGACACTCACACACCCAGGCGTTACTGTGGACCCGTGGGTCCGTCCTGCTGCTGAAACAGACACAAGTGGGACAACGGTACGCTTTCAAACCCGAGCGGACCCACCGAACAGTCGACCACCTGATCATGTAGATAACCAACGATTTCATAACTCCGGTCCCAACCAGATCGAGCCCCATACGGACGAGCATGGGGTGGTTCGGAGATCAAACAGTCATGAAGAGCTTGAGAAGATCTCTTCCAACCGCCCGCGCACGCGCACGACGTCAAACGGAGCGAACGCAGACGCGTCCGAAATACGCGAACGGATCCGAAACGATTTGGAATTACTGACGCGACCGAGTTGGTGCGATGCAAAATTCGCGTTATCGCGACTTGACCAGGTTTGTACCTTAATCAGCCTTTTAAACACTAACCGATTCAACAAACCGCCTCGATAATTTGCAGTCAGTTAGTCTTAACCAACTTTCCGCACATCGTAAGCTTCTAAAAGCTATTCTGCTAAATCCGAACCATAAAGGGTTTTAGAAGGCATAAATGTCAAAATGTCGGACTTAAATTTACAGCT
>CH002800.1:647042-674875 GCA_000149265.1 Ciona savignyi
ATCTCGCTCTTGGCTTGTACGCCCGTGTCAGTCGCTTAATCAAATCAAAACCAATGACAGCCATGAAAAGTCAACTGTACCCGTGAACTCCAGCACCCGGCCCGAGTAAACAGGTTTTGTGCTTCGTGAGCTTTGTAGGGGGTACGCGCGTTGTTTTAAAACGCCCCGTGCCATAATGAGAAGCAAATGAAATAACTGCGTTTTTGGAACGTCATAACCCAAACAGTTGATCGCTTTCAAAAGTTATGTAGCAGTGTTTACAAATTCCGTTTTATTTAGCTTTTCCTGTTCTATCCTTTCAGCCACGTGCTGAAACAATAGCGCCCTTTGCTTCAGCTTGGGGGCTACGGTTCGGCTATAGTTGCTGGCTTCGTTAGTGGCTTTGTGATTCCCCACAGTTTCCGCGCTCGAAATACGTGGAATAGCGCTGAATGCTCGCGGCATGGCGGGTGAAACTGTGTTTGTACTTCATTTCGTGCGTGACGCGAAGAGCCCCGGAGTTTCTACGCGCACAGATTTGTTCCTACGGGTAGAAACTATAGAAGACATTACGGTCAAATAGCCGAATATTTAGCGCGACTGATACATATACAAATTGTGTACAAAAAAGATAATGGTGGCGATTCCATTAGGGTTTCAAAACCTAGTGCTATCGAAGACATATTGCGAATTATGCGGCCGGTCTCTCGTAAGGTTACCCTATGCGCTTCCCGTCGAGCACTATTAGTGAATATGAATTCCGCCGATTCGCCAAGTCAACACCCATTTGTCACAATTGAGCCAACCCCAAAACACTGGGTTGTTTATAGGGGTAAACACCACTCATCCTTTGACAGTGATTCACCCCAAGCGGGGGTAAATCGGCGATTACGTAAACTGTTCCAGAACAGGTTTAAACTGTCGTGCAGTGTTGACTTTACTACCGCTTTCGTTACGTCATTACCCCTATCCGTAGAAGCGTATCATTGTAAGGTCGCTTGAAACGTAAAAAACTTGTTGCGTTTCATTTGGACGAGTATTGTTTGTCGCCCCGTTGTAACCCTAGCTGAGCGAGCCACCAGCGCACCGAAGTGATTGACTGGCGGTGAACTGGGCGACGTGTGGGTCCTGCTTTTATAGCTTCAGAAAAATGTGCAGCGGCAAAGCCGTCCGGGTGCTGCTGGGTAATCTCTGACGTTGATTCATCGGGAGATTTTATTATTTCAGCGCGCGGCCTTCTGCTGAAAGATAGAAAATGCGAGCGCGAAACCCGCAAGGGAAACGCAATCCCCGGGCTGGGCACGCTGCGCGCCACCTTTCGCCTTCGGAATCCTAGGTTCAGATAGATACCGTGACCATGGCGACTTGTAACAATACGGGCCAAGAGTAAAGCCATCAAATGATCGATGTCGCTTCGGTGTTTTTCATTAATTCGGTGACGCCAGAACGTGTTCCGTTACAACGGCCCCGAAATCGCTGGCAGAGCAGGCGCACTGCGTGCTTCATTAGTGTTTGTATATATGTCTTAATTTACTGGCGGTGTACAAACACAAGGTTTATCCTAGGATTGCTGGAAACTTATCTGCGCAGAAACAGGCGCTTTGTAAACCATGCAAAGTCCGGTTGCGCCATCTGTACAAGTAAATTTCTCTACAAGGTTAATTACATGCGTCCATTGTTCCAGTGCATTTTTGTGCAGTTTAATTGGTGTTTGGGCGGGTATGTTGTGCAGCGCTGTCACTTTATCAACAATCGAGCGTATAATCCGTAGCCGTCACCTGAGCATCTCCCGTTGCGATAAGACGTCTTCATGCAACACCTGCGCCGGTAAACAACCGAGTTTACAGAACGAATGGCATCCCGCCCGCCTGCGGCCGCAAGGCAAAGAGTCTGCTGCTCGTCAACGCTTACACCGTCACTACTGCGGCTGTTTCGTCACTAAAAATGTCCAACGACAATATGCCGCAATCGCCCTTGGCTATGACTGCAGGGACCACCCGGGCAGACGGTCTCTGCTTAATGTTCAGGTGTTCTTATCGTTGAAGATCTTTACCGCCCGCCCACTGTTCCGGCATTCACTACACGGCGCTTTTTGCTTAAACCTAACGAATTTAGACCTTTGGGGGCGAATACAAAACGAAACTATACCGGTAAAGGAGCAGGCTATGTTCTTAGCGACTTCATTTACAAAAGTTTAAACCCATTTGTAGATAGATAATACTAAACAACGTTTAAAAAACAATTCGCTGCTATATATTACGAAAAAAAGCGTTAAAACTATTCGTAACTAGATATTTCTAAAACAACTTTTAAAAACTACCAACCGGCATGTCACCGCAGCTTTTGACACATCGTGCTTAGTGTATAGACGTTACTGGTCACAACGTGCAATGGGTATGGCCAAGTTGACGGCTTGTTTATCGATTTTGTTGAGAACTGCATTCTTAGGTGCCAAGCACTGTATGTGGCATCAATATACCGCGTCCGTTTAAGCCGCTGTTTCGGGCAACAATCGTGAGATTTGACCACCGGGATTTGAATTAGCCACAAACAACTAGTTTCAACAAACAAATTCTGACACCTCTCCGCGCAACTTATTAAATTTCAACTTCAGCATTTCTCTTTCAAACTCAAAGTGCCGTGAACTTAATCCTAGTTTACATTTTCCCAGTAAAATTCGCCCAATTTCCTCTCTTGCCGGCGCAAGCGTAGAAAGAGTGGGGTGTAGATGTTTGGACAGCCATCAAGAAAATCCGTTTCAAATTAGCTCTCGGGTAATAAAACACGGCTTTCACGTAACAGCAAATGAAATCACTTTTTTGAAACTGTATGACGCAATGGCCACCTACGTCGCTGCTAACAGTGAGACGACATTGAACGTTAATGACACCTTCCGTTTAGATGATAAGCCCGCGAAGCACTTAATTGTGGCATTAGCTCGATTTCTTATGTTCAGTTTAATGATATTTCTTTAACTACTTTCTTTACATGATAATTTACTGGACTACAAACGCTGTAGTGGACATGAATGTCTTGTCTTGCACAAAGGAACCGGTGACCAGACGGTTAGCACGCCCGAATCATATACAGCATTCAACTCAAAACCGACATAACCAATACCCGTTGTCGGTTCGAAACTAAGCCCACTAAATGTGCCTACTTTTTTTTTAATTTACATACAGATTTCGCGATGGTGTAAAATTTCAACTAATCCGCTTTCTGTGGGTATTGTTTCCAACCATTTTACGGTTTACAAAGTATTTTTTATCAAACCGCAGATACCATACATCATAATTGTCAATTTGCACCTTATGTGTGTTACCTTCGAATGTAATAGAAACGGATTTTAATATTATTCCGTTTTTTTACGTATAATGAGTCCAGGCATATGTCGCTGTTGTCACATTTACTACTTTTACGGTTTTGACCAAAATCCCAAACTCCTAACAGGGCCTGTTACCTGCCGTGTGAATTTTGCGTATGTCCAAATAATTACACACCAAGCTTGCTTTATCGAAAGTGCCACAAGTTTACCAAAACCGCCCAATTCTCCCAATCCTTCCGGGCACAAGTATGTAATTTCAATGACAGACTTGTGTTTACACAAACAGTAGTCGCTTGTTAATCATTATATACAGCTGCATGTGACAGGACACTATTTTTAAAGCTGCTTTCCTGTTATTCAGCTTGTTTTGTTTCTCCGCCCATTGATTTTTATAGATATAAAAGTTAAACCTAGGCATTTTAACACATAATGTGTTGCAATGGTAAAAATACTAGCTGATTTGCAGGATGACTGCACTATTGGTATAAAAGTTAGGCATCTCGACACTTCATGTGTTGTTATGGTAAAAATACTAGCTGAATTGCAAGATGACTACACTATTTTTGGTGACCCATTAACCCCATTCGTTTACCAGGGCAAGGCTACTGGGAACCGATACGCCCTCAAACTCCGATCCTTTCTTCACCGGGTTCTGTTCAAGTTCGGCTGCTGGATACAACGAAACGCCGCATACGTTCTGATCATTGGGATACTCGCGTTAGCTGGATGCTGCATCTGCCTCAAGTTTGCGCATATGGAAACCAACATTTCAAAGCTTTGGGTCGAAAGTAAGTGAATGATTAGTTTACGTTATGCTGAAATGAATGTCCGTTTTGTGGTGCAGTTTAAAATTGCAACATTTTAAGTCGAACGCGTAAAACGTACGTCAATTTATTTCATTTTTCATATAAAATAATGTTCACAAGCTTCTCTTCAGCCTTATTATCACTAGCTTTTGAACAAACTTAAATGCACGTCCTTTTGGTTGTATAATAACAGCTTTGTATCCTTTTGGGTGGGCCTTGTTTTCATGTAAGGTCCATAGACACTCCTACTCAAATAGCATTTAAGAATATCCGAGCAATTTTCGGCTTTGCAGTCGTCGCCAATTCTCGATCCTTTGATTATTCGTTGGCGCTTTTCTTACCGTCCCAGTGGAAATAGTGACAGCCGAGTAATTCGCATTCTATCTAAGAGTTCCCTGGCGCGAATTTCCGCATCAGTTCGCCAAGATCCGACGCTGATAAGATCATTTAGTTAAACCGGCATCGAACATAAAGTGTGCTCATTTCGCTTACTTTTAAAACACAGTCTGTCATGGGTTATCTCTCCCACCGCCAGAATTTACCACAGTGTCGCTAATCCTACTCACACAAAACCTCAGCGGAATATGCGAGGTATGGTCGACTCATTCAATGTGACAGTCGATGGGAAAATCCAAACCGAAACCCGGCCGCAAAAGTCTTATTTGTACAATGCAATTGAGTGCGTAACACAGCAGCAATGGCTAATACAATAGCCAGTAAGCGGGAACGCGTATCAGGTTACAGAGTCCGCCCAATCCGTAAGTGTACATCGTTATTAACCTCTCACTAACTTCAAGCGTTCTTTATATGGGTGGTCCGCGAAGTCCGAAAAAACAGGTGCTCGCCGCAACCCGCGCCTCAACCTATTTCTATCGTTGCCAGAACCCGGTGAATTTCTCACCTCGTAGCGGAATAAGGCCTCCCGTGTGTGCACGATAAACATTCCGACCATTATCAGGCAGCCCGTACCCAATTGCCCGTTTCTACCGCTGCCCATAACTGTCATTCTGAAGAGGAGTTGTAACAACTTTTATAATTGATATCCCTCCACACCCTGTTACAGTGTTTAGGGGTCATGTTGGGAAACTCGCACCCAGTCTTGCTTTAATAGGAAATTACGAATTGCCTATTAATATACACGCAACGTCTTAGTCATACAATGTCAGGTTAGATACACATTTAAGAGATGCATCTACTTTAACCAAAGGCACCGTCAATTACCTTATTCAAATAGAAATACTTTGATTTTTTTTATATGAAAAAAACATTATTCAATTAGAGATTTATTAATTTGCATTTTGTTAAGCGTAAGTTGTGATTTAAGGTCGTGTGGCCGAATGGTTAGCGACCGATATATATACCGACTGAAATATGCAAGAAAGTTCCAAATGACGTCCCCATCATGGGTCCACATTTGGCTCGTAAAAAAATATATATATATTAAAAAAGAAAAAAAAATGCAATTTACGTAGACCGTTCTGTTAATAAGGTCGAAGCACATTCTCTAACACCACAACCTTAAGTACCAATATCGCAATTCATACCAGGATTATACGTCCGAGCATTATGTTTCGTGTTTCTCCGTTACAAGTCTTCTTGCACAAAAATGATCTATAGTCTTTAAAAATGACTCGAACGATTGCCGCAGTTTGCAATCTCTCTGGCCGGCACACATTGCCAACTAAGTTAAGTGGGGCCGATAAACTTGAGATAGACCCTGAAACTTCTTACCGGCGACTGACGTTGCTTTGAAGTTCAATTCTCAGCCAAGTTCTATTTGCCCTATCTGTCATAAGTTTGCTTTCGGGCCCGTTTTGTACGTGCAATTTGAGCAGGCTGTATGCCCAAAGTCGACCGCTTTATATCCAAAGTTATAGATACTGAGTCAGAATCGTATAATATAACAAGCCTGTTGTGTTTACTTTGTGCCAGTACACGCAAATTTGACCGTCTTAGTTTAACAGAATCCGAATAATACTGTGGATTGAGTTTTTTGTTTAAATGGATATGATGTACACAGCTTAAGCATCCTGGCTTATAAGAAGCACGCGATCAGCCCGAACAGTCACATTTACAATGGCGTCTTTTAAGTTCCCGTTTGGACGCAATTTTGTCGGGCAGATCAGGTGGGGTCGTCACGTCATTCTGGCCCTGAAAGGCGGCCATCGCTTTTTCTCGCCGCCCCTCTCGCCCCTTTGTTTACTTTCAAGCGTCGCTACCGGCGACGGCCACGTAAGCTGTGCTGATGTTTAGAAAATACAACAACCTACCTCATGCCAAGGGTCTTGTGCCGAGAACGGCATAATTTCTGGCCAGCCATGCGTTGCTGTTATGAGCCAAATATTTGCAGGAGTAATTACCTATATCATTAAGGCGTTCTTATCTTCCGATAGTTTATCTAGCCTGGTGAAATGTGTGTAACCCAATACACAGTGTTTGCAATACTCTTTATTTGTCAGAATGCCACCCGGGACGATATTCTCAAATGGCGATCCAAAAAAAGAGTAACATTGCCTCCGTAAACTTGGGGGTGTATATCTTCCGTCAAGCGATGTAGTATTGACGGATGAGACCAATGCGAAAGGTCCTTAAGACCCGGCTTAAATATCACGGTCTTATTATTTCCGGGGAGGCACTTATAAAGGAAACCGCGCGACAATGTTTCAATGGAGATTTCTTCATCGCTCGAGGCTGCTATAACCTGTAAACAGGACCGGGCGAATCCATCCTATTTGTTTTACCTCTGCACTTCTCTTCCGATAAAAATATCCGGATCTTTCGGGGTGGGCTAGATAAGCCGGTGACGGCTAAGCGAGGCAGTAATCTAGATGACGCCAACGCTTAACCTTTCGTTGTATTAGCTGACCGTGAACTATAGAGAACGCGCCCGCAATGGTAGCTGCGTGCTAATCCCGCTCGGGTGCTGATTTGGCTACAGCGCAAACACCACGCAATTATTTCGCCGAATCGAAGGAACGATTCCGCCATATTTGATTTGCAGCCGCCATATTTGTAATACGCGCCTTTGGTATTTTTCCTCCGAACCGCAATGTGAATTCCCGACCTCTGTACTTTGTTTGCACAGCACATTTTCGGGGCATTTGTCAACGAATAACAACGTTAAGCTTTCAGAAGTTCCGACCAGCTTCGCAGCAAGAGTACAAGTGCGGTTGGATGAACTCATACCACTTTTATCTATTTTTAAAATTACTACTCCCACCGTTCTTAGGAAGTATTGTCCCTTATTATGTACCGTAGTAATGAGCCTATTTCGGCCACAATAAATGGTGTATTGGAACATACAGGAATAGCAGCGAAACTATGTCCAATTTACTTCTCGCCTTACTTCCTTTATGTGTACGCCAAGTCGGGCCAATGACAATGTATCTATATTTATCGCCGAGGTAATTTCATTCATTCTTGAACGGAATGTTGAAACTTATAATTTAGTTGCTTCTTCCCGCGTTTAAACCAGGTGCGGTAGTCTCACACGAATGTGGCTTTACTGACCCGCGATGACCAGTAATGGACATGCGATCTAACCAAATAGAATTAATCGCGTCCACGGTTGACCGCTATTTGCATTGAAGAAATTCTGCTATTTCGCCGTCCTTTTTAGAGCAATAAGAAACGACTGCTTAATGCTTTTCTAGTTTTGAACGTATATAGAATGTTTTAATACATTATTAGTCTTCTCCATAAGAGTCTTATGGTACAAAACACTAAAACTTTTTCATACTTATTTTCATTTTCAATCGTATTTTTAAAAGTTATATTATAAACAATCTGAAACTTTTTTTCCTCATTTTTCAGTTTTAGTTCTGTATGACGCTTTAGTTTTTTCAATCTTATTCCTAAAAGTTTCGCAGTACAAAAGGAAAAACCTTTTCTCTTTTTTAAATTTATTTATTTAAGAGGGTTTAATTTATTTTCATTTGTATTTCTTTACGTTTGCAAACTAGTATATCGACTTTCAGCTTTTGCTCACATAATCTTACAAATCCGTACATTATGCCACAAGATTTTGTTTTAATATCCAATATTCCATGTTTTAGTGGACTATGTGTTAAAATCGTTTTCAGGTACATTGAGTTTAATATGAGGATAATCTATAAACTTCCAAATTTGGGCACACGCCTAGAGTTTGTTTTTGGTAAACCAAAAACAATAAAATTGTTATACGTTGACCTTATAATCTCCATTAATTTCGTTGAGTCCGAATTTTAAGCGGTTTGGCGGACAAGCTGCCCAAACATTTATCTAACTCGGCTGAAATCGGGTTGGCACAGCGAAACTTTCCTTATCGCATTAATTACAGACTGTGGTATCGTAGCCAGTGAGTGTTGTGAGTTCAACTGACCCGTGCTGTTTCCCTTATTTGATACAAAAAAATCAACTTTTCAGGCTGAAAACAGATCGTTTTAACTGTCTGGAAAGCGATAGTTCACAACGCGAGGAACCCTTTCTTTCTCCCACCATTCCTTATCGTTAGGTTGGTTTCCAGTGTGCTGTATACCATTCAATGCGCTGTCGATACATAGAACATACCTCGATTTAGATCAATCGCTCTCACGTTTCCGCCGCCGAGTAAAGGTACATGTCATCGCAACTATTTTGTCAACCAGGTTCAAGGGCTCGGGATATCACAATGTCTAAACTATAAGTGACCCCAGCGACACGCCACCCATTCGAAGCTTTGTGTTACTTCCTGCGAAGGCAATGTCTTGATGGAAAAATATAAAACATGCGACATATTGAGTAAGAGTACGCCGTGAGAATAACGCGACGGTACGCGCTTAAGGCCATGACTGGGGAACTGTCAATCATTGGAAAATAGCTGGTAAGGGGTAAAATGCCTGAATGACCGCAACGATTGGTCTACCGCGCCAAATTGCCCAAATATACCCCGCCCAACTGCGAGCCAAAAAGTATCTATTTACCGCAGTGACATATCTCGGTGTCGGGTAACCGCTGCACCTCACACTATCTTAACTGCGCTGTGCCGTGGAAATCGTGCGGACTTGTTCAAATTAGTCCGCCTTAAACACCACTTGTAATAAATAGCGCACATTTTTGATCGCGCTCTAAAATCGACCACACTTGATGTTAGTGAACGGTGATCTGGTGGAATAATATATTGAAGTGGCCTTAGCGTGTTTGAAAAAACTAATTTCTTACTCGTTAACCAACTGCTTATAAACTCTAAACAATTTGCCCATTAATATTTCCTCACTCACAACGGAAATTGAGACTTTCCTTCAATGTTTAATATAATTTATTAATCCACTGACGTAAGACGATGTTCACCTTGCAGAAATAAAAACCTCCGACTAAATCATCTACTGGTTTCGATCCCACTACCTTTCTCCCAACACTAGACGTTTTAACCGACTGAACCACTTGTTATTTCAGCCGGAGGAAAACTAGAGGAAGAACTCAAGTACACGGCGGACAAGACCACGGCTGCACCTGGTTCCACGACCTCTGACTACACACTCCAGATGTTAATGCAGGCTGGACATGACACAGCAGATATCGATTCAATGACGTTGCATCTGAAAGCCGCAGTCGAGGCCACCAAAGTAACGGTGGTGATGTATAACCAGTAAGTTCTACCTTCCCCGGGAATTTTATGATAAATTGAATGCTGTAATGAGAGAAAGAATTATGGGGTGTGGGGTTAGGGTGTGCTAGTGGGGTTAAGTTAGTTTTAATCCGATTAATGTATAGTTTTCCGCCTTTCTTGTTTATCAGTATAGAGAAAACTGATAATTCTGTATGTACAGAACTTAAATTTCCTGTATTTTCCGATTTCTAAATTTATGTGTGGTTTGTCATACAAAAACGGAAATAAACAAACAAATCGGCCTAACACCCCTTTAAGCGTAATGTCAATTTCCTATGTTCGATTGTCCAGTTTTGGAAAGAATGTAAAATAACGTTTTGATTTTGACTAAAATCATAACCACAAGTGGTCTCAGCAGGTGGACATTTTTTTTAAATCCAGACCGACGGGGGACTAGAAAGGTCATGAATTAAACACTTTATTATATTATACGGCTGCCTTCATCTTAAGTCTTGAGTGTTTTTTATTATTTTTTTTCTTTTGTGTAGGACGTGGTCTTTCAACGATGTATGCTACAAGCAATCAATACCAAGCGATGAAGACAGTAGCATCAGCTTCATTCTTTCGGTGAGTATCAACGAACTGCTGGTTTAATTGCGAATACTGCATGTTATTAATCATCGGGGAAATGTGTGCTCGTCGACGGAGGTGAAGTCCAATCCGCGGCCGCAAAACAAACCTGTCGACCTCGGCCTCCGTTTTGTCAATAACGTTGAACGTCAATTGTGTGGAATTTAAAACTTTACGTTTCTTTCTTTCTCTTCGACCCCGTTGCATGTGGCCGGCTAATTGATTCAAAATAAAGTGCCTCATTAGGCATATTTACTCGCCACTTTACTGCTTATTACCACTGGCAGCATATACCGAATGTTCAAAACACAATACCGAATGTTTAAATATTTTTTTTCGCTAAATTCCAGTCTCTAAACACGTAGGTCTCACACGATTTGAAAATAAATTAATATTCTCTGTATAAATACACCAAACTTAGTTTTGTGGCCGAATGGTAAACGCCACTTGTTCCTATATAGATTTGTGCATATTAACAGTCTTAGTAACGAGTACATCATGGATTTGAAACTTATCTATAGGTTAAAAAAGTATAAATAAACCTGACTTTTACAATTTTTGCTATAATCTTTAGGCTTTGGAGCGTGTATTCCCATGTTTCATCATTGGGCCACTGGATTGCTTCTGGGACGGCTCGAAGCTCTTGGGACCGAACCCTCCAATTTATCTCAACCCGTAAGTTCTCCCCAAGTAACTAAACTATTCATTAGAAACCCCAGCGCAAAGAATTTCTGACATTTGAGCACCTATAAATCTGGGGTTATCGCAAGGAAGGCTTAGGCAACGATTCTATTTCTATTCTGGTTAAAATAAACAAAACCCGACAGAACAATTCGGCATAGATTGTTAAATACAAATTTAAAGTTTCTTAATAATACAACTTAGGTATCAAATTGCCGTGAGATTAAAGTTTTTCTCTATTAAGGTGAATTCCCATTAACATTAGTTATCCATTTGCGCTGTGCAATTAAAACCGTTTCGATGGATTTACTCAATTTATTATTTCATCTACATCGCTGTTTCGTCTTAGGACAATGTCAGACTTAACTTGGAAATCAATGAACCCGATTCAACTTATTAACATTTTCCGAGAGAGCTTGCGGGACACAAGTATAGCATCGGAACTAAATGAATATTACGAACTGATGTCTCAGGTGAGTCGACCAAATGTTTTGTAAAGTATCTCAAAACAACGTTGCCTGATGTACAAAAAGGCGTAGGGCGGAATGTGACTTGTTTTAACAAGTTTAAGAATTTCGGTAAAACCGACAATAGGTTTCTGTGTATGATATGAAGTGTTTTTAACTAGACACTAAGTAAATTATTTTATAGTCTAAAACTACAGATACCCCATGTTAAAACGTGTCAAACGCTTTTTCTTGTTTCTACTATATGACAAATCTTCCATAATAATTTTAAGTTGTAACAACTTCTAACCCTTTTAGTTGTGCAGGGTGGAATTCACTTTATGGCTTACCGTGGTTATAATGTTGACCGACCTTTCATTTCAGGCTGGTATTACAACGGGCTACACTGAAAAATGGTGTTTGGATCCCATGGACCCGGATTGCCCAACGACAGCTGCAAACTACAACAGCAGAGAGGTAAAATAAATCCTTTAACATAAGTCTAATGCAATACAGAATTTATATTAAAAAATGAATATAAATGTTGTAGTTCTTGGTATAAAAAAGTTTTTTGTCTTATTAAAGAAATGCTCTTGTGGTACATTTTTCTTTATCTACCAAGCAGCTTTGATTTATGTTTCCATAAAAAGCCGTTTGGGTATTTCAACGCATAATACCCAAAGTGATTGTAGAGATGTTAATGACTACCAACTGATAGGTTTCGATCCTACAACCTTACGACTGGAATTCAAGGCTATAACCGACTGAACTATGTAGTCGGACTTAAATAAATACAATCTCCCCAAGAGAATTAGTTCCTAATAATGTAGAATAAACCATTCTGTTTTATGATTGGTTGTATTAGCGAGAATTACTTCTACAGATACCTGATGTGAAGACCATTCTCAAAGCTGGCTGTAGTGGCTTTGCAAGCAAAGTGATGCAGTGGCCATTGGATTTAATCGTTGGTGGCGTACAGAAGAACACCAGCGGGTACATCGAAAGGTAAAACAAATTGCTGTTCGGTCTTAACGGAATGCTAGTTGTGTATCTAGCAGCACACCACAGGGTGCTTGGGAAAATAAACCTAGCAGAATCTTATTCACGGTACGGTCGTGTGGCCGAATGGTTAGCGCGACCGATACACATACCGACTGTTATATACAAAAACGGTCCTTGTACCAAGCCCATTAAGGGTTCGAAACTGGCTCGGTAAAAAAATACGGTAGACCTTTTTTCCTCTATCCTCACGCTTTATTAACACTAGCAGATCCGGTACATAAGGGTTAACCCTATTGCAATACGAATATTTGAACCCCAGCTTGTCAATTCAGATGAGGTCATTAATCAAACCAACCCTCGTTCGATCAGAGACCTACTAATGCCAGACAGATCACGCATAACTGGGATTGACTTATTCAGTAACGCATTGAAACGCTTATGAGGGTTTGTCGGTCCACTGGCATACTGTATATGGGTTTAGCTATAAATCTGAATTGGCAATGCCGTGCAATAGTCGGCGACGCGTGCCCGACCGAAACGAAGCATTTGGCACAAAACGAAACAATCTCGGCGATAACAGAACTGACGTTTTGTGCATTGATCGAGCATTCTACACAGTGTATTCAACTTTATTAGGAAATAATGAAATATCCAGATTTTTTGAGTAAAATCGTTTTGGGTGAAAGTACACCGAAAGCTACATTGTTGCCAACATTTTTGGGACCTTTAGTTTTCGATGAACGTGTGTGGTAAATGTTTAAAGCTAACATGGCATGCCTGTGCACAAAGGTCAATCTCTAGGGTAACTAATTGCAAAACAAGCGGCTAAATAAAGGGGCTTTGCAACAGTTTACCTACTGGAAGACGGGGTTTTGTCACGGCGAGTTTCCACCAAAAGCCTGTAATCTTTTAACGCCTATTTTCAACATAATCTTTGACACTGTTTACTCGAAAGGTCCATTCCTCGCGTGCCAGACTCCGGCAACGGAGCCTAGAGTTGTTGAAACAGAGGACCCGCTAATCCGAGCCCGTTGGTTGACCCTTACCAACTTCCTTGGTTTTCCAGGCGCCTTATAGTGTGGAGAATAGACTGCGGCGGATATTCGCATATCACGCTGCTTATAAAGTTAGCACGAACGTAAATACAACCGGCGCCGCTGCTACACGTATCCGGCCCGGTATACCATCGCCAACAGTAGCGACACTGTTCAATTGTAAATTTACAGTAAATTACAAATCGCCTAAGAAAACTAGATAAATCCATTCGTTAAAAAACACTGTGTGATCAGTCGAAGGACATGTAATTGATGTTCTAATTAAAATGAGCCCATAAACGATCTAACTAAGTTTTTATTAGATAAATATTCGTTGAAAAGTATACTGGGGTAATCAGTAACTGTGTGGTTATTATGTCCGTTAGTTTTAGCTTCCATAACTCACAATACAGCATTCGAAAATACTATTTTTCCGTTTTGTTTTGTTAACATATCCCTTCAAAGTGTTTTTTTTTAATTATTGTAAGGTGTAAAAGTTAACCTTTTTAAACAAGTACAGAAATTTAAATTTTCATACCTACATCGTAGCATTAAATTACTTTGTGTAGCTTAGCTTACATTTAGAAATTTACATTTTTATCCTTACATCGTAGCATTAAATTACTTTGTGTGGCTTAGCTTTTTTATATACTTTGCACGTATTATTAACGTTTACCGTGACGATTTTCCATTCACCTGGTCGACCTTTGCGTTCTTGGGATAATTCACGAATCAACATCGTCATAATAATACTCTTGCCTTGCAGAGCGCGCGGCCTGCAGACCCTCTTCCAACTAATGGGTGGCACCAACATGTACAACTTCCACAAAACTGTAAAGGGTGGACCCAACTGGTCTATGAGCAGGGCTAATGCGGTGCTCCTGGCGTGGCAAAGAAAGTTTGCAGACGTGAGAATAGATTTTTTTCACAATAGTGAAAAAGAACACTTTGTAAATAGTTCGCTAAAAGCGTTTTTGTAAAAAAAAATTAAAAACTTTAATTTTTGGTAACAAATTTCTCTAAATAGCGTTTTTTGTGTATGTAAAAGTTCACCAACGAGTTTTTTTTACTTATAAATTCACCAAACTGTGCCTTTTGTACCTAACAAACCAAATTAATACTGCCCAATTGTTTAACTCCTCAAGTACTTTTAACAAAAAGTACACCAACCGTTCTTACACTTTTAAAAAAATATTTCCAAATTTCAAATTTGACACCGTTTTAGACCATCTATTCAATACAAACGGGAGAATCAAGGGACGAACTGCACGCATTCACCGAAGCTGCTGCAACCGATATTCTCAACGAGTTCTCAAACGTTAGCACCATTCGTGTGGTCGGTGGTTATCTTCTTATGGTAAGGATTTCCCATAGTGAATCTAGACAGCTAGGCTATTTTGTGAGTACCAAATTTGGTAATTCTGGATAAAACGTGCTATTTTAAGCAAAAACATCTTTTCATCCTCGGCCCAAGACTCGAACCTGTGATGATCTCGACTATGAACAAAACGGCTCTTTTTTCACGCGCTAAGTTTCTAAATCATAACTAATACCGTTTATTATATATAATTCGGCATATGTATTGGTCGCGTTAATCATTCGGTCAAATGTTGATAAGCGATTAGATTAATGGTAGCGCGTTAGGCCAACAGCCGGTAGGTCAAAAGAACGAAACAACCACTTACCCGGCGGTTGCATGTATTCTGTGGGTAAGGCATTTATAACGCAAATTGCCTTAGTGGTCTTGTGATTTAATGATTAGTTTTTCTTTAATTTACAATTGCATTAAGAATACCCTACCCAAGTATGCACATTCCTTCTTACATTGTGTGGCCTTTTTAAAACTGAACTGCTACTATCCCTTAGATTGGCTACGCTTGCTTATCGCTCATGAGAAGCAAGGCATCAAGATCTCAGGGCCTAGTTGGAATACTAGGCGTTCTTCTTGTCGCCCTATCAGTTGCTGGTGGCCTTGGTATTTGCTCAGCTATTGGGATTAGCTTCAACGCTGCTTCAACTCAGGTATGTTGAAGAATCTGACTTATCAACTATTGCAATCGACTTAGATTGGAAGTTCATTTCAATGCAACTCGAAGTACTAATTTAACTAAACATATATTATGCAAATGTAAAAAAATAATATATAAATACATCCAATAAACATAAATGCAACTCGAAAAAGTATAGCTAATTTGTTTTAACAACGATCTGTAGTCATTTGAGTATATTCTTTGTTGTGCATTCATTTGTAGGTTTATTGGTCCCGAAGAAACTGAACCAGACGTTGACTGATTTGATTTGTTTTTACCAATATTGTGTTTTATCGTTATTAAACTTACAATTGCACTGCATCTGACGAAATTGCGTATTTGTCTTTACAGGTTCTACCTTTCCTCATGCTTGGTCTTGGCGTAGATGACATGTTCCTCATGGCCCACCATTTCGGCGAGATTGCAGTGCTAAGCTACATCCCATTTGATGTGAGTTGGTTTAAATATGACCTGATATATTCCTAATTATCAAAAACCATAGAAATAAATTCGAACTTCGACGAACCTTTTAATAACCCTTTTCCATTAATTCTTGATGGACTTCTTGTTTAGGTGTTTATATATAAGATTTTACAGCTATAGCAGGTTGGGACCTATTTAAATCAATCAACACCAGTACATAACCCACGTTCGTGCCAGTGCTACCTTACCTATGCAGCATACCCTTATACAACAATGCAATTTCACGGTGTTTTGAAAATATTGGTTTTAAAGTCGAAAAGCAAACAGAGATTGCGTTTCAGTAGATCCGTTCTTTCCGCAAGGCTCAACGTTATGTATCAGACACGCATGTTTTGAAATTTATTAAACCTTGTGTGACGTCAACCTAAATGATTTGACTTTACAGGAACGTACCGGAGAATGCTTGAAACGTGTGGGTGTCAGCGTGTCCCTTACTTCCGTGGCTATTCTGTCTGGTTTTCTATTCTCCCTGATTATTCCGATGCCTGCTCTACGTGCGTTCGGGTTACAGGTACCTATCTTATGTCCACTTAATCAATTACTGTTAAGCTGGTATTTGTTGGGACAGTTGTCACAGAGCATGCTAATGCTCCCTTAAATCCATTTGTAGCAAAGCGCAGGTGCTGTCTGTGTCATACGGTCGGTGTGCATTAGTACAGCCAGGCTGGTCTCGGATTTCCAGATTTGGACCTATATAAAGTGCCTTAGTTTTGCCCAATTCGTAGGAGTTTCTTTCAAATAGAAAGGTGCGAAGGTTAACGTAGGTGATGACAGTTGCCTTCGCAATACAAACAACACACGTCAGAATGTCAAACCTTTTTAAGCAAGAATGTTCATCTAAATCTTTGTAGTGATAGGCCTTCCCCTTCTTGGGCTGTCTGTTCGTTAAAAAAGCTCCAAAACCGCGAGTCAGATCGTCTTATCTGAGACTGATTTATTATACTTCAAAGGCCATTTTGAGTTCCTTATAACTCCATTCAAAAACAAGTGGAATCTGCCTCAAGCGAACCCTAAAATTGCCTCTCGGTTTCTTTCCATTAAAGCTGCTCCCGGGCCGCTGGCCTTAATTTCATTAGCGAGAGATGGAGTTAAGAGTCGGGCAGTTTGTGTTGTGATTTGGTGGCGAACTGTGGGAAAATCCTATTCAGCGCTGTTGGATGCGAGCTTCGTGCTTTGCCCGTCGAATTAAACCCTCTGCCTGCAGCTGCTGTGCTGCCGTATTTAACCGCAACGAGCAAGAATTTTATCGACGTCAGACGAGCCTCATTTTCCTCCGTGCGATTGGTTAGCGTGGTGGGCGGTACAATACGCCCTACGACGTAGAACTTTTCAGTTCACACAAGTTGTAGTTATTCTGCGAAAAACATTAAATCTATCATCACGCTATTAAATCTTCAGTTTGCAAATTACCCCGTGGTAGTCACGAAATATGGTGCTGGAAGCGAAAGGCCACACACTCGGTTTGAAAATACTACAACAACAAGTAACCGTTACTAATGTTATCAATGCACAGCCGCGCCCTTTCCGTTTGTCTATACAAGTTTCATAAATTGGTTTCAACCATTGATCTTGTTGTTGTGAATATAACCATACACAAATTTCCTATAAAGTGGATCGACCAGGTTTGTTTGAGCCCATCGCCTGCCATCACTGTTCCTTTTTCGTTCTTGTATTTCCATAGTTCTGTTTATCGTTTGCCGTCGCCTGGCATTACTCTAACGTATTTACCAACAATGAGTCGTAATCATGTTTGGATACGGCTCGGGGTCCGTGTTTTTATTCGTACAAAACCCCCCAGCTCAACAATCTTAAAACTAAACATAGCCGCCGATAATTTTACGGACATGGCACCATGCAACAGACCGCCGAAGATAATAGCAAACTGGACGACCTGTGTGGTCCCCAACTGCCTTCATACTTGTTTATTCGCTCTGGCGTAGTTGCAGAAGGCGCCGAATCTTTAGCTATAACAGTGCGCATTCCACCAGGCCCGTAGGCAGCCATCACGGCGACAGCTGTTTATCAATATCTCGGCAGCAAGTTCTCTAGATTGAGAAGGAATAACAGCGCCGTCTTTGGTGCGATTGGCGTCCGATCGAAAGACGGGCCGGGCTCCATCAATAGCCGCATTGTTGAGGCCGGGTTTCCACCTTTCGATTCCATCGCCTGTATATCTCGTTGAGAGACCGAAATTCGCGGAAACGTGATTCATTGCGTTAACTACAGGATCAGTGCATATTTCCGCCGCCCGCAAAATTGTATTCCGGTTATTTCTAAACCAGCTTGATTCGTTTAAAATACCGCCACCCTGATCGCACACTCTGGGCCCCGCGTCTCCGCGGTAAGATAAAAGGCGCGATGTAATTTCTCACACGTCCGAAACAGGACGTTTAACCACCTGCTTGTTGTTAGTTGTCGCGTCTTTAGAACTGTGCAATATAAGTCGAGTTTCAAAGTTCGCCGCACAAAGGGTTAATCCAGCCGACAAAAAAACGTGTACCAATGCAATTCTTTAGTGTATGGTATGTACGAGCACAACTGTTGGGCTTAAAAAATCTTTACACACAGGCGTCCGTGGTCACGGTGTTCAACCTTTTTTCTGTTCTGGTTATTTTCCCATCAATTCTGAGCCTTGATCTCGAAAGACGAAGGCAAAACAAGCTGGATATATTCTTCTGCTTTGACAGGTGGGTGAACACTAAGATTTACGAGAGTAATTTTCCACAACCCGAATAGCATTATTCTAAATTTGCCAGCATCACGTTTTAAGGTATAATACCATCATTAAATAAGCAAACTTTAGCTTATAATCCCTCGTTGGCAATATCCCTTTTTGGCAATAAGCTGCAGGTGTACTTTCCTGTTGTCCGAAGTTTAAATTAAAAGCTGTGGAATCTTATAAACCCACCTCTCTTTTACCATATAAGTCCTTAGTGTATTTTCCCTAATGTCCACCCACACACATTAAAATAAACCCCATATTTTTCCATAAGTTTTTAGATTTTCTTTAATGTCCCCTTAAATTCATATTAAAAGTTGAGGAATCATATCAACTACATTCCCTGATTTTTTTTCCTAATGTCCGCTTACGTTCACATTAAAAGTTGTGAAATCAATATTCTCTTTGCAGTCGAGGAGTCAATGACGTTGTGGACATAAGTGCCCAAAGCAACGCCACAACATTTCAACAATGTAGTGCCCACCACACTCCAGTGTACAACTGCTCTCCTCTCCCAGGAAGTACCCATCCGGTGGAGGAAACTGCAGAAGCAACCATCACTATGCACCATACTGTACAGGTATTGACTGTCGTTTTTTTTTAACTAAGCTAAGTTTCGAACCCAAGATTCACTGTCGTGTTTTTTTTAACTGAGCCAAGTTTCGAACCCAAGATTCACTGTCGTGTTTTTTCTAACTGAGCCAAGTTTCGAACCCAAGATTCACTGTCGTGTTTTTTTTAACTGAGCCAAGTTTCGAACCCAAGATTCACTTTCGTGTTTTTTTTTAACTGAGCCAAGTTTCGAATCCAAGATTCACTGTCGTGTTTTTTTTTAACTGAGCCAAGTTTCGAATCCAAGATTCACTGTCGTGTTTTTTTTTAACTGAGCCAAGTTTCGAATCCAAGATTCACTGTCGTGTTTTTTTTTAACTGAGCCAAGTTTCGAACCCAAGATTCACTGTCGTGTTTTTTTTAACTGAGCCAAGTTTCGAACCCAAGATTCACTGTCGTGTTTTTTCTAACTGAGCCAAGTTTCGAACCCAAGATTCACTGTCGTGTTTTTTTTAACTGAGCCAAGTTTCGAACCCAAGATTCACTTTCGTGTTTTTTTTTAACTGAGCCAAGTTTCGAATCCAAGATTCACTGTCGTGTTTTTTTTTAACTGAGCCAAGTTTCGAACCCTAGATTCACTGTCGTGTTTTTTTTAACTGAGCCATGTTTCGAACCCAAGATTCACTGTCGTGTTTTTTTTTAACTGAGCCAAGTTTCGAACCCAAGATGGGCTCGTCACTACGCTGTATAATTTTGAATATATATATTGGTTGTCTTAACCATTCTGCCTCACGACCGTGCACAATGACGCGTTATAATTACTGTTATTTTGCCATTTTCTACCCCCCTTTCTTCGAATAACTGCGCATTTCTTCTTTATGTACCGAAGGAGCGAAACTTACAAAACTAGGTAATTCGGAAATCCGTTGTTGGTGTTTAGGAGTAGAAAAATCAATCTCAATAAGATCTTTAACAGTAAAAAATTATCTTACAAATTACCCTACTTGCCGTATAGCAATGCAAGGATGTGATTTTTCAAGCAAATTGCACAAATATAGTTTCTGAAACAATAATTATGATTCTTGTTCCGCAGGCATACTCAAACCGATCTTATGTCACTGTACTTGGTCCCGTCACCGAGACTGATGTCACGACGGACTCTCCAGCGACACCAAGCGGAATACCGCCGTACAGGGAGCACCCGAGAACACCGCCACCGCGCTACACGTCGAACATCGACGACGCGGGTCCCAAGAAAGTCGGCCCCTCACCCAACCGGCCCAGAGTGGCGTTCGTGAACACGACTGAGTCATCGGCACCGTACACCACAAGGTCGTCGAGCGGCCAGGTAATATTGCAACCACTTACACGCAAAGGATCGGATAACCAGCAGTCATGCGGTCAAAGCCACGCTCACACATACTTGCATAGCATTCTATATCGACCGAACCGCGGAATTCGGTTAAAACTGCATAAAACCTGTTTGATGGCACAGTTTCCTTATATAGCCACACTTTACGTGAAACTAAATATAAGCTGTACGGTCGTGTGGCCGAATGGTTAATGCGACCGATACATATACCGACTACTATAAAAAAAAAACTAAGGATAAGCTTGGTAAAATATTACAATTCGCAAATAATAACCGTATGCTGTATTACCCATACCAGCTTACGTAGACCCTTGTGGTTTCGTCTTTACGTTCGTTTGGCCAAATGGTAAATGCGACCGATACATATACCAACTATATAAAAAAACGATCTAAAGACGTGATCATTATGGGCTCAAACCTTGGCCCGATAAAACATGGATAGTAACAATTACACAGATAATATGGTTAAATTACTGATTTTCAAGCAAACGTATATCCTATGTTAAGCAAGTAGTAAGATTCGAACCTTAGCCGGGTAAGAAAAATACGTCCCACAATTTAACTTTCACTCAAACCGAGACAATATATTTATTTCTTTCAGAGGAATCCATACCCCGCTGTGCCCGTGTCCGGCCGTACCAGTCGTCGAAGCAACAACAGCAACCCATCCACCAATCTCACAACGCCCATGGAGAGCGTTCGAAGTTCAACGCACAGTTTAGTTCCCAACCGGAGACGGCGGGCGAACAGCGGCTTTCTTTGTTTTAAAAGAGGGGCGCGCTCCGGTTCGATGTACGCCTGTCTTGCAACGCTTCCGTCTCTCACAATCAGCCAGTTGGCTGAGAGATACTACGCCCCATTTCTGCTCAAAAATCCAGTGCGGGTAAGTTAGATTTTAGTGTCATAGGCTGGTTGTGTGGCCAAATGGTTAACGCGCCCAATACATGTACCAATTCTATATAAAAAATAGTGTTAGCGACGAGCCCATCATGGGTTCGAACCTTATAGCCCAAAAAGTTAGATTTACCACATTCCGAGAGACAAGGATAGCTATAATTATACAGCAAATATGCTGTAATAGTTAAATGGATAATTTTCTTCAAAATACGCATATCCTGGTAAGCAAATAGATAGACACTTTATGCTAATTTTTTAATTTTCAAGTTTTATCACCTATTTTTACTTGAGAATCCAACTGCACAGCTCTTTTATATAACAAAACATCTTTGGCAGATTGATTTAACATAACTGCCATTAAGTTTAACTCACACAATGTTTTCATGCTGGCATTTTGTCTTAGATCGTTGTACTTTTTCTGTTCGGCGGCATTCTCGGCTTGTCGATATACGGTACCACGATTGTGAAGGATGGATTGGACCTGGGCGATGTTTTACCCCGGGGAACGCGTGAACACGACGCAATCGTCGTTCAAACCACTTATTTCTCATTCTTCAATATGTACATTGTAACGAAAGGTAAGCTATGTAAAGTATATCACCTTAGATTTGCAACAGAAAGTAAATATACAAGTGTCGACCTAACTGTATATCAGAGCATGCAAATATGATGTTAACTATGCTTAACTGTATATGTAGACATGCCCATAAGGCTTAAAAGATTAAGTTAAAGTGGTGTACAGTGTAAATGTAAAAAATGTTTAGACTTTACATGCATTTTTTTTAAATTTAGGTTTCTCCATATTATATTAAATTTTGACCATATTTGAATCCTTAATTAGCTGTACTAGCCATTTGAGAATTTAAATTGTCGAAAAGAAAATTTAGGTTTAGTCACACTGTATCTAAATTTCACTGCGAACATGACACTTTAAAAATAGAACATCAAAGCTGCCTAAAGAAACAATATCCCGGGTTTGACAACTGAGTAAAGGGATATTCTTTTTGAGCCGCTACGATCTATAGACTTTACCCAAAGCTCTTAAATCTCATAACCACACCAGCTTTAAATCGGGTATTGGTTGGGTGTTAAAGCTATGCACGCGTGACCTGCATCTAAGGTCGATTTCTTCCCAGAATTTGATTACGCGAGTCAACAACAAAACCTGTACGATCTTCACTCGAGGGTGGGCAATATTAGCTACGTCATGAGGCAAACGGACAACACACTTACGAAGTTCTGGCTGCAGTACATGAGGGACTGGCTGGCAGGTAAGATTCTATCTTCTGTGGACAATAAAAAACTATACAGTGTAAGGGTAAGGAACCGATAAAGTATACAGTGTAAGGGTAAGGAACCGATAAAGTATACAGTGTAAGGGTAAGGAACCGATAAAGTATACAGTGTAAGGGTAAGGAACCGATAAAGTATACAGTGTAAGGGTAAGGAACCGATAAAGTTTACAGTGTAAGGGTAAGGAACCGATAAAGTATACAGTGTAAGGGTAAGGAACCGATAAAGTATACAGTGTAAGGGTAAGGAACCGATAAAGTATACAGTGTAAGGGTAAGGAACCGATAAAGTATACAGTGTAAGGGTAAGGAACCGATAAAGTATACAGTGTAAGGGTAAGGAACCGATAAAGTATACAGTGTAAGGGTAAGGAACCGATAAAGTATACAGTGTAAGGGTAAGGAACCGATAAAGTATACAGTGTAAGGGTAAGGAACCGATAAAGTATACAGTGTAAGGGTAAGGAACCGATAAAGTATACAGTGTAAGGGTAAGGAACCGATAAAGTATACAGTGTAAGGGTAAGGAACCGATAAAGTATACAGTGTAAGGGTAAGGAACCGATAAAGTATACAGTGTAAGGGTAAGGAACCGATAAAGTATACAGTGTAAGGGTAAGGAACCGATAAAGTATACAGAGTAAGGGTAAGGAACCGATAAAGTATACAGTGTAAGGGTAAGGAACCGATAAAGTATACAGTGTAAGGGTAAGGAACCGATAAAGTATACAGAGTAAGTTTAACGAACCGATATATACAGTGTAAGTGTAAGGAACCGATAAGTACTCCTCAGTTTGAGGAAACGAATTAAAATTAGAGTTCTGGGTTGTATATTCGACCACGTTAGCAAATTTGTTGTATTTTTTTCATATTAAGTGAATGATGAGTTTCCTTTAAAATTCGCTTTGATCGTAGTAAGTTCAATTTGTTTGTAATTGTCGTTTGTTTCCACTTTTTTTCCATTTTTTACCGAGCTCAGTTTCAAACCTATGATGGGCTTGTCAAAAGCGATATGCGACCACACGGGCGTTCATGTTCCCCCTCTTTAACGATATAAATTCACTTCAGATCTACAACAGAACTTCGACGAAGCGTGGACCAGGGGCCATGTAAACGCATCAACATGGATGCCACAAGCATCGGACAAAACGGTCCTGGCTTACAAGCTCCTACTTCAGACTGGCAGGGCAGAGAAACCAACCGACCCGGGACGAATTGGTTGCACTCCTAACGTTGTGCCCTGTGAGCGGGTGAGTGGTAAACCCGCCGAGCGAGGGTTTGAGTTTGTGTTTACGACGATATCATGTTTAATTGCAATTCGGCGCAGCTGTGCAAATAGTTTTAACTATTAATGTAACCAACGGAATTCTTAACGTTTAATACAACCAACCGGATTCTTTAACTATCAATGAAACCAAGGAATTCGAGGTGCTAAAGAGCCGTCATTGTTTTCAGATTAACTCTCTCGATCTTATTACTTGTTCTGTCATGTTTTGTTTTAGGAAAGTATCGGATGTTGCTTAAAACCGGTTAATAAATGAGTTAAACAAAATCCAAAACAAACCCCATTGCAATTATCCGGAAATCCGACTGTAAGCAAGTCTGACCAAGCCTATCTGTCAAAGCAATATGTATGTTTCCACACCAAGACTTAATGCGTAGGCCTATTGTATCCCATTCGTTCGTGCTTTTATCTCAAAAGCTAGTCATCTGTTTGTCGTTATATAGATAAATTCCAAGTGGTTCATTGAGTTAAACTAATCTATTACAATGTGGCTATCTTATTAATACTTAAACACTCTTATAAGTTCCCGCTTTTCATCTACTTTCACCTCGATATTTAGCGAAGTGATTTGTATATCATTTCTCATTTAATTGCTCAGATCGACTTACACACTTTTAGTAACATCCAGGTTGAACTAGAGCCCTAAAGTAGTGGTTCTTAACCTTTTTTCTGTTGTTTCCGCCAAAATGTTTTAATGGATTTCAATTACCCCTTTTTAGAAAAACATCAAAACAGATATTTACGAGAGACTCTAGTTCTAGTTTATGACATCCCAAAATAGCATGGTTATGAGTAAAACATATTGACAATTTAAAGTAGAAGCGGATGACAAAATTTATGTTACCCCTTTTAAAATACCAAATTATCCCATTGTGGGTAATTTCCTACAGGTTAAGAACCACTGCCCTAAAGAATCACTGTTAATATACCTACCTTGATGATGTCCCTCCAACACGATATTTAGAGTTGACCGTCTCTTGCAGGTAAACCGAGTAAGGCTTGTTTTGGACGATGGCTTGATCCCAGAAGATGCGTTTTACAACTACCTTTCGGCGTGGGTGGGTAACGATCCACTATCCTACGCCGCAGCGCAGGCGTCAATCAAACCAAACCCCGCCCCCTGGAAGCAGAAACGGGACGCGAACCTTATAATCCCAAGGTCACAGAGCATTGAGTACGCGCAGATGCCGTTCTATTTAAATGGTAGGTTAAGAGTCTATCCTTGTTTTCGTTCGAAACTTCGTTTAGTTTAAGTGATGACATTGACTAGTTTATACAATGTTGCCCATAAACACAACTATATATCTTTATTCAAATCAACTTTGACCGAAGATTTGGTACAACAAGTTCTGTTTAACATATACAAGATTGATATATATGTTGCAATAATGGTTTCATTGAGAAATATTTGTTTTTTGAAACTTATTTTCAAAACTTATCCCAGTAAAAGCAATCCTTTGCAATATCGTTGCTTTAAGCAGTCCTATTAAACAGCACTATATGCAACAAAACTTTCTTTTACATGAGAAATATCCTTTCCGGCGTGAAACATTCGTTTTTACTGCCACTGATATCGACCTCTAACAAAAAAACTCCTCATTTTAGGATTGCAAGAAAACGCCGACTTTGTCAGTGTTATCAAATCAGTGCGGTCCGTCTGTGAGACGATGACCACATCTGACTTCAAATCCTACCCAAGCGGATACCCGTTCACATTCTGGCAACAGTACATCGACCTTCGGTACTGGCTGTTCGTGTCGTTGGGCTGCGTGATCGGGGCTGTGTTCGTTGTCCTGTCGATCGTATTATTCAACCCTTGGGCTGCAGCAATCATGGTAAGGAGGATGACATTACAGTCGTAATTGTGAGCGGTGTTTTGATGCATGTGACGACATTGGGTGCCATAGCCACGCAGAAAACTATTTTAACCACGACAAATCTAATAAACGATAGAAACTACCTATGTTAATCAAAGGTCTAAGGGTTAGTGTAATGGCTGTGGTAAAAGTTATTTTAGATATGGTGTTGATATTAGTGTTTGGAGCATGGTTGGAAATAGCAATTTTCCTCGTTCACTTCATTTAGTGTTGCCGGGTTATTACACAAGCGTCCACGTTCTCTCTCCCGAACACCATAAGGGTAAAGTAATTTTATGAAAATAACATTAACCTTTTGTTTATTCCCCTTATTTTTTATTTTATTTAATTGTTTATCTACGTTGATGCTGTTCGGGATTGTTTATTGCTTTTATTGTTTATCAACGCAGATTTTTATTGTTTATCCAACTTGTTTATTTTGATCCACGCAGGCGCTTTTCCTTGCAATGATAGCTACTGAGTTGCTCGGTTTTATGGGCGCAGCTGGGGTGAAGCTGAGTGCGGTGCCAGCAGTTATACTGGTGGCTTCTATCGGGCTGGGTGTCGAGTTCACCGTTCATATCACGTTTGCATTCATAACTTCGTGTGGGTCGAGGTAAGTGTGAGCGAGTGTTGATACTTGATGTGTTGTAAAAAAAACATTTTATCTACTTTATTTAAAGTCATTTAGTTATCTACCCTTCGAAGCTATTTTATTATTTTACTCTTTTTAAGGTTATTTTATTATTCTTCTTTTTTTAAAGACATTTCATTCGTCTCCTTTTTTAATATTTTTATTCATCTACATTTTTTACTACCCTAAGTTTCGCATTAGTAAAGTGCTCTTCAGTAAGACCGTTGCTGTACAGAAATAGTATTTGAATTGGTCGCGTTAACCATTCGTTCACAAAACCGTTTAAATATTCATCCAATATAAGTTGTTGTTACTCCGTCTATTAGCCATCTTTAAATTCAACAATAATGGTTTCTATGAAAAAATAAAAAATAAAAAAGCTATTTAAAACAACTACTTGTTTTATCGGCCTAAGTTTCAACTTGGTGATAGGCCCGTCACTAAGACTGTTTTATATAAAAATGCTCTCTGAATGGGTCGCGTTAACCATTCCGCCACAAAAACCGTTAAAACGATTTATTCATATTAGTTGTTGATTAGTGGTACTTCATCCGTTTGTTACGCCACCTTTAAATCCAAAAACGATGGCCAACCCTTAAAAAGTATCGTAAAAACAATGGTTAATCCTTAAAAAGTATCGTAAAATTAAAAGTTTGTATTTTACAACAGGAGAGAGCGCGTGGTGCAGAGTATTGGTCACATGACTGGGCCCGTGGTGGATGGTGCGGTGTCCACACTACTCGGGGTGGTCATGTTGGCTGGTTCCGAGTTCGACTTCATAATTAAGTAAGTTGGCATCAAGTATTTAATTAATTAAATCTTATCTGTCCACTGTTTGTCTGTCCGTAACTGGTCTTACGTTTTGCAATACATTTGGTGGTGAAATGAATATTCTAGAAATCGGTTGGCTTTCTACATTGTAGGATATTTTCAAAATAAATGGCTTAAATTGTAATGGAGGAGAACTAAAAGGGACAAGAGGAATGGACAAAACTTTACTTTATGAAGAACACTTGGGGTTATCTTTGTACAGGGGTTTGAGTTAGTTCTAAGGTTGAGCTATAACTATAAACTATAAGTGCTTTGTAGTTTATAGGTATATTACTTGGCATTTTTTTATTAAAAACGTTTCAACTCCCCAGATATTTCTTTCAAGTTCTTGGTATTCTCATACTCCTTGGTGTGTTAAACGGGCTAGTGTTGCTTCCAGTCGTGCTATCACTCATTGGCCCACCACCGGAAGT
>CH002800.1:674975-695722 GCA_000149265.1 Ciona savignyi
AACAACCCCTCCCCCGAGCCCACCTCCAGTGGAACCAGAGTGTACCTGCCCAGCAAGGTCAAGGAATCGGAATAATTGTAATAGCAGCATGTGCCAAGGGTGAGTGAATGTTGATTACTTGTATCTGCTTGTGTAGCTTGAAATTAAAAAGAAAGTCTTCCAAAAAGGCCCCAAAATAAATAGTGTTGCTATATTCACTTATTGTTTAGACAAGCTAATGTAGTTTATTAGCAAGTTTTATTTTACCTATAAACTACAAAGAACTTCCACAAACGCCCAAAATAAGTGTTATATTGCCGTTTTTCTCAAACTGTATACTTTAGTTTTAAAGAAAATTTGTATTCATGTTTTTTCAGCCACCGGTGTTCTCAGTATCACCAGCAGTACATGCAAAGCACACAGCGGGCGTGTACGCATAGGAGAGGCGTTCAAGTGCGGCGGGAATGCGGTCCCGGGTGTCGGACAGCTCCCTACAGAGGAGGTCGTGCGCACGACCCGCAGTGGCACGGTTCCTGCCGAAGCGCGCACCCTAGCTCCGGCTTGCGGAGCTCAATGCGACAGAGCCACCCACACGCGGTGGCGCACACGAGCCGCCACGACGAAAGCGGCGTTGCATACGTCTACCCCAGGGCCGAATATGTCGTCTACTCGACAGGCGAAACGCCACCAAACGAGCATATCCGCGAATATCACTGTGAGGTGAGGGAAAGGAAAACCCAATCGATTACGAGCCAGAATATGGACGTGTAACGATCACCATAGCGGCATCTATAAATCAATACACCCTATGAATAAGATTTTAACGATCGTACATTTCCATCTGACTGATCCGTCCTTTCTAATAACCTATAGAATTAATACTGTCACGGACGATGCCTATAGTGTTAAAATATATATCCCAAGTTAAGAACATTTTAGGGTGGTTTTGTGCAATACTAAATTTAAAGATTTGATTACAAAAAACAAGTATATATAGTGTACAAATTGCAAATATTCGTATTCTAGTGAACTTTAAGGAAAAAATACATCTCTAGGTTTAGGTTTTGTGCTATTCTGAATTTAAAGATTTTGTCACCAAAATCACGTCTATATTGTATCCAAATTAAAAATTAAAGCCGATCAATTTAATTTTCTGCAAGTATTGTCTATTTCTATATTACCAGAACAATTTAATAAACTTGTGAATTTGATTTCAGAATGACGCAGCTCGTTTAAGTTTTCAACCAATCCGCATCCCGGGCCAGGAAACGACCCACCAACCCCGTCAAACTGGGCGGAATCACCCCCCGCCAACTCGTGACGTCAATGACGGTCGCGTAGCAACCTTGTCAACCACGTCATCAGTTACTGTTAAATTCCCAACTTCAGGAAGACAGGTACGCGGTTACGATAAGGAAATTTTAATTACAAATCAAACAACAAGAGCCCATTGAACCGCAAAAATCGTAGCGGTCATGGAGATGTTTGTTAAAAGTGGTGCACTTACATGATTTTGAAAAAGAATCGTAAATTTAACGTCACCCGGATAATCGCCGAAGTTAGTCGGCCGTAGGACTTTTTTATTAAAAATAATATAAAATTAAATATACGTGCCTTTGGTACTATTTTGGCTACTTGTTGCTCGCTATCTTAGACGACATCAAGATTAAGTAGTCGAAACTACTTTAGAATGAAGGTTTAAACAATTGCATACTAAATTGTTCTAGAACTTTAAGCACTTTTCATTATCTCGGTTCCCTTTTCATTACAGAGAGTTGTCGCCTTCGTGGAGCCCGCCTCGTCGTCTTCCTCTTCATCTTACTCCCAACCTCCGGATGAAATCCCGCATCCTGACTTTTTGGGAGACAGGTCATCGGTCCGGGTACAAAGACGAAGATTCGACATTTCCGCCCTGGATGACGTAAAAACCTGTCGATGAGACGGCTCCATACTCACTTGAAAGTCGATAACACCCTAGCGCGAGCCGCAACTCCATCAGTTTTCGCTTTTCTTCAACGCCTCCTGCACCCGCGTGCGTCTGCTGCTTTACAAGGTGTACGGGCCGCGCGAATCACATTGTTGCTCCGTGAAATTATCATCGATAACCCTGTACATTTGTACAGCCCTTCCTCCTTCTCGAAATCTCACCGACCGTTATTGAAGTCCGTTCCTGTTTTTGCATTGTGTTTTATTTTGATTTTCTATTTTATCCCGAGCAATAGTGATAGTATTGTATCCGACACTGCCATTAAAATCCTGCCAATTTCCTACGTAATTCGCCGAATCGTAGCACCAAACCTTCTAACCAATCATATCCAATAGAGCCATCACCCTATAAAGATCATTTTATATCGGTACAATCTTTTATGCTTACGTCCACATTTTTGTTGTTTTGAAAGTTATATTCTATCGTTTATTTATTAATCTACAGCTGCGTGTGTTTTCCCTTTACTTTTCTGCGTTCTTCATCACAATATTCGAGCAGTTTTAAAGTGTGTTACCCTGTTCGCAGTTGGGACATTATAACTTCGTTTTAAAGAGACACCTTACCTCAGTTTGTTCTCAGAATACATTCCACGAACATGCTCAAAACTGCCTCAAACCTACCCCAGCCGGTCGAACTGTAAGCAGAGAATCAAACCAAACCATAAGCAATTAATCACGTGGTAAAAATAGTATTAGCTTTGTCAGTGTACAGGAGTGAAATGGCTTGACACAGGAAACAAAAGGTCGAATATTTGGTATGAGTTCAGCACAACACTGAACAAAAAAAGTAAAAATACATTAGATATGGTAAAATAAAAACACTTGTCCAGTTCAATCTTACTTGCTTTTAATCTATTGCATGCTATCACCAGTCAGCGTTATGTGATTGTTTTTCTGTTCTTCCTTCCTGCATGACGTCAGGATAGCTGCTGTAGCGCGCTCCTATTACTAAAGCCTGTAGCTTGCGTATCAGAAGGGCGGTAGAATATTACAGTGTGAAAAGGTTTTAGAGTTTGAGAGCACGTGCGGGCTCTTAACCCAGCAAAGCATCTCGATAATGCGTTATACCCGAAATGAAAGCCTTAGAATGTGAATTAATAATTAAAAAAACAAGCTCGTACCTTTATAATAAGGGAACGGCGTTAAATGAGATATATCAATCGCTCTCCTTAATCTGTTATTGGAATAGTGATGCGCATTGCCGTTTATAATGAGAGTACGATGATGTACTAAAGCTATATCTTAGGTGTATGGTGAATGGATTTATGACCTACTTGTATCTGAAATGTGATTGCTAGTGAGAGGATTTTATAAATCCGATAAAGCACCCCGTAATTTAAGATCAATAATATACCTTGGGTGTACCATACATTCAAGTAACTTTCTTAAAATGAACGTCAGAGTTAAAAGTTAAACTTAAGCATATCAACACGAGTTAGTGTTTAAAATAGTGTTTGGGACAACAATATTTCCCTCATAAGCATGATCGACTCTTTTCCATATGGGCGGCAACTTATAACGGAAAAGGGCGTCCAAATAGGAATGATATATTGAATAGATAAGATTGACATAGGAAAAGATTACATTTCATTATAGGAGTACGAAGTGTTTATAATGCTATTAAATAACAGGTTTTATTTTATTAGATAGTTTGGACTATTTTCAATCTCATATATGCATTGATATCCTGAGCTGTATTGCAGCAGCATTAATAATGTTTTAACAGCCCAACACAAAGTTGGTTGCACAACCAATGTGTCGAATTTCAATGTTAGAATCTGTAGCACCCCTGACAGCACTGATTCTATCCGCTTCGTGTGCCTTCCGTTTAATGCTGTTACGCCTGTATTAAGGAATTATAATAAAGTTTTTAACAGGGATAAGGTTAGAACCAAAATAGGCTTGTTACTGAGACCGTTTAGTTAATAGAATTGGTTTATGTACCGGTTGCGTTAACCATTCGGTATATATATATTTTTTACCGGGCTAGTTTTAGACCCTATGATGGGCTCTTTACTAACAGCGTTTTTAAATATAAAGTGATATATAAATCTCGCCTTAACTAATCGACCATACGATCGTTCGCCATTCGGTATATGCGTGACATATGATTCCTGTATTGCATTGTAACCTTAGTAAGTATTGCTCGATGGCTGTAAGCAGCAGATTCACCAACTCGCTTTTTTGGTAATGCAGTGATATTTATGTCAGACATTGTCACATCTTGCACTTAGACCGCTACTTCAGGGATTTAGTTTTTTATTTGTCGATCGCCTCTTGCTTCACACGTTCTTCTTTAAAATCGTTTCGACATAAAAATGCTTTTACGCGTTTCGCCGCACAGACCGATATAACCATCAACACCAAGCAACAAGAGAACCAGATTAGATGTTGCACATTCCAGGCGAGACGGGTTCGCTCCTTTAATTGCAAAGGCTCAAGATTATGCTGTCATGTGCGTGTACAAAGCCTGCAGACTCGTGATATTTAATTACACTGAAGAACTTACTTCTATCTTTTTATCAAAGGAAGAGTCTGCGTAGCTAGGATATCCGGTGTTTGCAAGTGTGGCGTTACAGCTGATAGAAGATTACTTGAAATCATACGGAACAAGCAATTGGACGCACAACATTTTGACAGCAACGTTTTAGGGATGTCATACGAACAGCAAGTACAGGGTGCCAACGGCGATGGTAAGCGACGATTTTTTTAACGAAATTTATGTTAGTATTTCCTCCAATGATAACACGCATGTTGGGCCTATGATATAAATCGTTAGAATGGGATTATAGCATATTCTGAGCAAAAGTTATTTCATATCGGAACTGATAATGGAGTTCAGTAACAGCCTTTTGCTATATTTCAAGTGTTTTTATTTTTTTGCCATATTTTAAGTGTTTTTATTGTTTATAAATAAAGCAAAAACAAATAAACTAAACTAATTTGTAGTATGCGTAATTTTGAACACCTCTTTGTATTTCCGGAGTGTCTCATAAGTCCAGTCAGGCTTATTTCATCTGTATTCATTGCTTTAAAGCATGTTTAATGGACGGCCGCTATTTTAAGTTCGCAAAATGGCCACAGCCCAAAGCGTTTGGCTGTAAATGCTTTTAAGCACCCATTGTTTTGCATGGGAAGAGGATGTCATCAATAACAACGTATTCAGGCTTCCTTTGCGAGCTTGGTATCCGTTCACCCTAACAGCAATGCTACGAACACGTCGATGACGGAGCGTCCATAAATTCATTCGAAACAAGCTCGCGACCATTTCATGAATAATTTATTAATGCCGGTGGTGCAAATGTTCCTGGCACTCTTACGGTTATTGTCAACCGCGGTTTAAAAAAGAGGAAATAGAGATAAATCAATATTTCTATCGGATACTTTTGTATTGGGACCAGCCACTATAACTACTGGCCCCGACAAATTGTAGTGTACTGTGCTTCCAGATAAATCATCTGTCGAATTGAAATGTAAAATTCCAGTTCTGTCGTTTGTTTTTGAATGCTTGCACTAGGGCATATGTATATATATAGCGATGCCAATAATATCACATGCCGACAGTAATGGACCATCACACATATGACCTGACAATTTTATTTATCGTTATCAGCAGCTTAACAGTCGACAATTTTGTATTTTTATCTTTTCCATGAATAATTAATTTTAAGCATGGCAAACTGTCGAACCCGACCGCACTAAAAGTATTTACTTCTTTAACTCAATGGATGGCAAAATACTTTCTCAAATCACTGAAGCCAGGTTTATTCCTAAGAATGCAGTACTCTTGTTTTGTCATTTTTCCGATACTAATTTACATCACACGAATATAGGAAGAGACAAATCGATTTCTTTTCTACCTTCCCTTCCCGCATATCCAATCGGAATTTCTGGACTTATTCTTTCATATAAGGAACCTTTGAAAATACCATAGACACATTAATATATATGGGGTATATATAAAAAATTATTACATATTCTTTAACCGGATTTTTTTATATATGTAAAGGTAAAATAAGCATGATTCTTTATTACAATCAAATCACAATGTTTAATAAGCCAAAGAAACCTTAGGATCGTCCGAACAGGTCGTACCTTAACTGTATTAGGGTATCTCTATCCTTTTTTACATAAACAATGGAAAATTTTAAACTGATTTTTTGATATAGTTGTAAGTAAAATAAGCATGGTTCTTCATGACAATCTTTTTACAATGTTTACTATAAGCCAAATGAACAGTTGGATTGTCACATTTTATTCACTCACTAATTGTAAATAGGACTACTTCACATTCAATCTGAACTTCTGGACTGATTCTTTAATATGATTAAAAGTAAAATACGCATAGTTCTTTATAACAATCTAAACATAATGCTGCAATGATTTAAATAAGGACCATTAAGATCATTACACTCTAATGGTATATGGGATATTAACTATTTTTTATACTGATTGTGTATAAGGTAGAAGAGGTTTGATAAATTAAAACCATAAAATCGCAATGCAAAACTTAGGAAGTGGTTTTTTTCTGCATATTTTAATTTCCATTAATATGCCAGACCAGTGTTTGTTTAATTCGATGAGCCAGCCCGTAACTTAAACAGTAAAATAAAAAATTAAGAAATAAAGTTTTTTTTACTAATTCTATGTTTTAAGGTTACAGTTCTGCAAACAAAGCCAATAATATAATTATATTATATTTATAATGCTTTTGATGTGCCATAATTATATTATATTTATAATATAATGCTTTTGACGTGCCATGGTAATTTCTAACCACGTTCACCTACTTTCTTCCGGTGACTTACGATTCAAACTTGCAAGAAGTTGGTAAAATAAAAACTTACCCTCAGATATGGGATCATTTGCATAAAAGCAGTTATCGATCTATGGCCTGCTACTTTTTAACCAAGCCAAGTTTCCAACCCACTATGGGCACGTTACAGTGACCGTTTTAGTTAAATATCGGTATGTGCCTTACTCGCGTTGACCATTCGTCCATACGACCATTCTATGATACCAACCTTTTATGTGTTTTTTATCAGGATAAATTTTGAAATTATGATGATCACTAAAAACTTTTTAGATATCGGCGTGTAAATCTGTGTCGTTAACCACTTGTCCACACGGTGATATTGTTATTTCTCTAGTATCGGGAGAGGACAATCTCGACACAAACTATGATTTTCTAATCAAATTTCTGCTTCTGGGCGACTCGGGCGTCGGTAAGACTTGTTTTCTACACCGCTACACCGACAAAGAGTTCAAACAGAAGTTTATAGCGACCGTTGGTGTTGATTTCAGGCTTAAAAAACTGGTGAGAAATGTTCTTAAAAACAACAAGTTAAAAATAATAAAACAATATTTCTTGATAGACTTGCTTTAGAATTGTGCCAGTCATGTGTAACACTATGTTGCCTTGACACATCGTACATCAAACGAGTTTGAATCGACATTAATTTCTTTTTATTAAGACATCCATGCACTTAATTAAAACGATTTGTTCTTTAATGGGATAGCCCATACCGATCGTTTGGATTATCGTATTTAAATTATCGTATTTGAATTAGGAGATTACCTTTTCCCTCGTCTATAGAAATTCCTATTTTAGTTCATTAAAGATTTATAAATCCAATGCTTTTTTGTCGCATTGTCTCTCCATCTGATGACTCTATTGATCAATTTGTGGGAGTATGATTGGTATATATGAACATATGTTTAAAGACATTTTCGCCTTAAAAGACTTCGATATTCACGCTTTATCCTTGCCAATAGTAAAACGTAAAGTACGATTCCACACGGTTAACTGTCAGGTTACCTCGCGCCTACTATCGGGTTGCTAGAGCTTTTGGAGTGTGTGTTTGTACTATAAAAACGTTCCTCTTTAGGGTCGTGTGGCCGAATGGTTAGCGCGACCGATACACATACCTAACTATATACAAAACACGGGCTAAGTGACGAGCTCATCACGGGTTCGAAACTTGGCCCGGTTAAAAAAAACAAAATAAGAACGTTCCACTCCTTTTAATAAAGTTGTGCCTGTCGGCATTTACTTCCAGGTCTACGAGTTTCCTGAAGAAGACGACGAAGATTCAAAAAAGAAAATCCATCTTCAACTTTGGGACACGGCTGGACAGGAAAGGTTAGTCACCTTTATATGCCAAACAGATTCGAAACGTTAGCCAAAGGATGTTGTGATCGCAGCCTGTCGCTCCTTCAAAAACAATTTTAAAAAAAACGTTCCCTGAACCCAGTTATTGTGGGTTGAATATTAGACTGTAGCAATGCCTCTTGCGCATACAACAAATTGCAATAGCTTCGTCAAATGGTGGTGGTAGAGTTACCCGAAGATAACAGTAATAACTCCCCAACACACGAATTTCTTCACGAGTTATTAAACGATAACCGTGAAGAAACCATTGTGTATTAAGAAATGAATACGTGTGTAAATAGGAAAGATAAATGAATAAATACGTGTGTAGGCAAGTCGTCTAAATAAAATTCTGATTGAACAAAACGCGTAGAGTTGACTCACCGTTGATATTTATTATTTCACAATCATTCATAATCGACAATCGCTTAATCGACGTTTCTTGACAAATTTCCCAAAGGGTTGTATGATTGGTTACATAGAAATTGCGATTTAAATCAATAGTGAAATATTTGATATTATTCTGTTGAGTTTTCCTATATTTGTTTGTGTATACATTTTCTATAGTACAAATATTACTTGATTTAAGGTTCTTTTTACAGTTGTTCGAATGCTTTTCAACCCCTATCCCTGTCTGCCCCCTGAGTTGCAACGAGTCTTGTTTATTTAAAGTAAATATTTTTTCCAGATACCGTAGTTTAACGAAGGCGTTTTTCCGAGACGGAATGGGATTTCTACTTCTGTTTGACCTTTCCAGCGAAACCAGTTTTCGATCTGTACGCCAGTGGCTAAGTAAATGCAATATTTTATCCGTTCTTAAGTTTTGACAACTTTGATATGAACGATAACTTTAAAATTAAAATATGAAAATCGATAATATATTTCCCGTGAACCTGGCTTCTAAAATATTAATATCTCCGGTGAACTTAGTTTTCTTCTCAGACAATGTGTCAGTACTGAACGGATGTTGCTCAATTAGCAAGAAATGTGTCGTTCCTAATTACATCAGATTGACTGAGTAATCGATATTCAAAACAAACATTGCGATAGTTCAGTTATACATGATATTTAGCCATTTTCTCCTGATAAGCTTTTTTTCACGGGGTAAAGTTTGAACCCGTGATGGGGTCGTTTCAAGGTTGTTTAGTACATGGTATGCTGCATATAAATCGGTCGCTCTGATCATTCAGCCACACGACCGTCAACAATATATCAGTGTTGAGCTCTGACCTTACTCGTCAGTACAACTAAATTGAGTATTTATTTCTCAAATACTATTTCGCGTTTGATCATATACTCATTGACTATACTAAAGTTTATTTCTTCAATCATAAGTGTGGAAATATCTGTCTTATCCTACTCCAAGTCTGGTCATGGATACAAGCTTATTTAACTTGAATGTAATTTGCTTTGGGAGTTGCAATTTACATTGTATGTGAACCCTTTTAGATGAGATAAAGGAACAAGCGTATAGCGAAGAACCAGATATTGTGCTGGTTGGAAACAAAAGCGATTTGGATAGTCGAGACGTTTCCACGGCGGAAGCAAAGAAATTGGCAGATGAACTAAAGTAAATATCTTTGACTTCAATTTCTATTTAATACATTACTTAATTTAATATCTTTATAATATTACACTCAAAAACACGTGGAATTTGTTAAACAAATTCAATATTTATCTTACTCTTTATTTACTGCATAACTATACAGGATATTCATATTTTATCCCCGTGAATGGGAAAACACAGCGGAGTAACACATTAGTAGTCAAACTGACCGTTAGCGCGCCCGTTGTCGGGTTAAAGAATCTAGTAAAAATTCAGACGTACTTTCAATTTTAATACAACTTAATATGCTATTGGGTAATTTCAATTTTAATACAACCTATTATACTAATGAGTACTTTCAATTTTAATACAAACTATATACTATAGGATACTTTAATTCTTAATACAACCTATTATACTATTGGATACTTTCAATTTTAATACAAACTATATACTATTCGATACTTTAAATTTTAATACAGCCAATGTACTATTGGTTACAATTTTTTTTAAACTTATTATACTAAAGGCAAAAAATTAATCCAGTCATTCGGACTGACAACACAAAACAACTTTGTTTAACCACCCGCTATGTGTGTTTTAGGATCCCGTACGTTGAAACCAGTGCGGCCACCGGTGAGAACGTTGAGTATGCTGTAGGTCATCTCCTCGATCTGGTCATGAAGAGAATGAGAGATTACGTCTCTCATATGGAACAGGAGGACAACCAGGGGTCGTCCAGCCACCAAGAGCCGTCACAAAGGCTCGAATCAGAAACGAATAAGAAGAGCTCCTGCCCCTGCTGAAAATTTCTTAGCGCCCAGTGCCGAATTGTGCAATATTATGTTTAAGAAGGTGTCTCTCGCAGTCTTGTTCCCCGCCAGCAAATATAATTGATGTTTGTTGATGGCAATTACATTGGTTATATTTTATTTAAACACAACAATTGCTAAAATTGCGTGTTTAATTATACCGCTTTTCGCACGCCTTGTGTGAAAGCAGCGTCAAAAAGTATGGACAGTTATAAAAGATAAGGTCCTATATGCTATACCCCGTTATGAATACTTCTTCAATATAGATATTTTTTATATAGGCCTACATTTTTGTGTTTTATCTTCAAGAAAGCAATATCTCTTGCTCTATTTTCTTTAGATTTAGACTTATTATTATAATTATTGAGTAAATAGGTCTTTATGGCAGTGATTTTTTCCCTCGTAAAAAAATGTGTGCTCTAACGTTGCCATAACATTATATAATTTAAAAAGTGATTTCGTATGTGAACATTATCTTTATACATGTCAATGGGTAGACATGCGCAATACTTAATAAATCGAACTGAAAGAGTTATATGTACGTAGATTTTTACAGTCAATTATTAACTTACTACGGTCACAATATTAAACATCAATAGTTGGCTTATTATATAAACTTCAATATAAGTTACAACTTTGTCCCGGAAGAGTATACCGTTATAAACCTGTTGTATAACATCTGATCTATCACGTTTTATATGAATTTTGCAACCATGAAATTTGAGGCTAATTCCTTAAATAGGTTTTATCATCAGAGTAATAGTTTGGATTTAGGTTAAGTTAAAGGTGATGCACATAATATTACACCCAATCAAAATATACGTCGAAGAAAGATGATTTTCAAAGAAACGCCTTTGGCTGGGTTTAGTAAGAAATGCGATCACGCTTTTAACGCATGCATTCTAGAACCCGTAATTATATAAGTACTGCCATAAAGCTTACCAGCAGAGATGAAAATCGTTTTATACCGATTTTTTAATTTTGACCTTCGTAAATTGTGGATTGTATATGACATCATCAGCGTGACGTATATGAGCAGTCGGACACTTTGTGCTTTGATAAGCGGAGCGTTGCCCCAGGCCATTCGACATTACCACGTAGCTGAAACTTTCTGAATAACTTCGCGCTACTAGATCGAATTGGAAGCAGCTGAGATAGGAAGGGGATTGCGATTTGGTGGTTTTGGAGTTGTTGGACCGGTTAGTTGCGAGGAGATTTTCATCTGGTGGATGTGGAAAATATTTTGTCCTGGCCACGCAAATGATACTGTCTGTATAACTTACGGAGAGTGAATTCGAAGAAGGTTAGACAAGAACAGTTCTGATTTGGAGGTCTTAGGACTTGCTGGACCGGGAAATTTCTTTCAGTAGATGTGTGATGTTAAAGAAATTTGCCTTGATTATTTTTGTGTTAGCATGTAGCACAACCTTTCTAACCATCCAACAAACCTCTCGGGTAAGTGCTGAAAGCTTTTTAGGTTAAAATTCCAATTGCAAATACCGTTCTGTCCAGTAACTGACACACATTACCATATGTATGTATTAAGCAAGCACAGTATTTTATTTGACCAAAATTCAAAACGTCTATGACTAACAAATTTGAAATGTACATTTTGCTAAGACTAATATGTATTACATTTATAATTATTTATCGCCATGAATTAACTTGCGTTTGAATTATGCCGTGCAATTTAAAGCATACAAAAGACTACCATTTTTTGTTCTAAAACTAACGTGTTCATTACAGTATCACATGTCAATAAAAAAGGCCGCTAACGACCCTCACACCCGACGGCAACGGGCACTCCAAGCTTCTGGCAAAAGTTCTAAACAAAGTGACGAACTACAAAAGCATTCAGATAACATAATCAAGCAGCAAAGCCAAACGTCCCCGGTCAATCAACTCATACAAAAGTATTACGATGATCTGTTTGCGACGGAAGAGTACAAAATGGCGGGGTCAAAGAAACGAAAACCGGACATGAAAAACCTGATGATACCTTTCCTGTTCTACAATATGGGGCCGAACAACCTCTTCAGGTGGTGATTGTTTATTTTATTAACCAGGCCAGGTTTCGAAACTACGATGAGCTTTCTTTGGCCATAAAGCCTATAGGGTTAGTGCGTCGACTTAAACCCAATGTTGCATCGAAACCACATGTTCGTTCTGCCTGTTATGCCCCATGGACAAGGTACTTTGTTACCTATGCCCAATGATAATATGGATTAAAGTAAAACCCAACGGTGGTCACGAGCTAATCTGGCGATCCCAGGTGTCGTATTGCATTTGCGCTTTCCCGTATACAGGGTTGGTGGGATAAACATAATTATCGTATCATATCGTCTTTGGGCTTTTAAGAAATATGGATTTCATTTTTTCATTATATACCCATATAAATATGGCATGTGATAGATAATATTTTTCACTCCTTCAACAGGATGAAATGGACTGTGTACATGTATAAAAGACCATATATAGGAACGTCATAACACATCACAGTAAACAGCATGTATTTAATTGTTTTGTTATTCTCATTTACAAAATGATAATCTTTACGATGAAACAGAATCTTCAAAGAGTCGATTCCTATCATCCACATGATGAACAGAACTCTTGTGGTCCCTCCGTTTCACCACCACCCAAGAATGCACAGGCAGAATGAAGGTATAGAAAACTATATATTTGTCGGACCGATTAGTCTGGCGGGTTAGTGCGCCGCCTTTCAACCGAAGGTTGCAGATTCGGAACTGGTCGCTAGCTAGTTAGTGGTGTTCTTGGGCAAGGCCCTTAACATTGCGCGAACTTAGTGGAATAATGGCTTTACCAAATTGAAAAACGTCTCTCATATACACACCACTACAATAGCTCCGGTAACCGGACTGTGGGCACGAGGTATAATATGACCATTGACCGTGTGTTAACGTCCTTACATTTTCCCAATCATGAGGATTAAGATGAATATCCTATAGATATGGGTCTTATGATTTGGCTGGCGTGGTTTTGTATTGTATTGAATGCTTGTCGGCTTGTTTAGGTTTGAGAATTTGTTTATTTTGTGTGGCCGGACACAGTATACACAGCTTGAGATATTTGTTTATCACGTGTTATACGGCATCGTGGCAAATGAGTTCACGCTACTGTGTGACATCATTCTTTAATTTGACAATATTGCAAGGTAATGACGGAGACGCCATACCATATGTTCATAGTTGGCTATAGCTTTGCATATAGTATATCACTGGGGCATGCTTTTATTTTTAGTTCAACTCATTTATCCACTAAGAAAATAATCACACACTTGATCAAGACAGTTATGATTTGGGTTTTGACCTTTAAAAACAGTACAACCAATATAATTAAATAAACAGCAGTTTGCGTACGTTTCGGCTACGGCGCCATTTTCGGTGCAAATTTAAAATAAAATCCAAAATTTATGCTAAATGCACATTTATTGAATTATCTTTATTTTGTTTTTGTTTTATCAAAATTAGGTCCCATGAATATGCTATATCTTAATTGTGTATTCAAAGTACTTTGTTTTACATTTTCCTTTTTTGGTTAGGAAAACAGCACGGTAAGTCGGAAAAGGTGGTAGAAGTGGATATCTTCGATCAAACCTACAAATCCTTCGTTGAAACCGATGCGAAAAAGACAGTCGACATGAAAACTTTACAACACGTCATACCAGCAATTTCAACGAAAAGGTGCAGATTTGTATGTATTTTGAACTTAAATAAGGTTCAAATCCACGAAAGTCATATCACTATATTTCCTATATAATTTGTTATAAGTATCGGATTCGTTTACCATTCGGCCACACGACCGCACGTGACTTTTGTTTAAACATGACTTCTCACCTCGTACCGTAGAATGTCGCCAAACAACCCAATGATTTCCTTTGTTCCTAGCAAGTGTCCATTGAACGGTGAACAGGACTGATACATATACTGAATCCTATGTTAAAATGGTCTTAGTGACGAGCCCAATACGGGTTCTCAACATTATCGGGGTTTCTAATGCTAGTAAAATAATATCGATTCTAAATAAAAAATGTTTGAGCAATATCTTTTAAAAATCCGGTCGTTTTTTATCTGGAGAATTTGTCTCTATCCAGATCAATCAACTGAAAAGAACTAACAATTAAGTTACTTTAAGCAATAGTCACTCAATACTCCTTCAGACCGTTAACCAAATACTTTTAAACACGTTTAAAGGATTAAATCAGACAATCATTTTCATGAAAATATATGGGGCAGTGGAATGCATTCACCAATTAGAACGTACGATGATCGCTCACTGGTAACTGCAGTTTAACTTTTAAATCTCGAAACAGCAACCGTCTAATTTTCATGTCCAGGATTTAAAACATTAAACTCAATTAATTTTGAAAGAGCTAGACAGACAGAGGTATAGTATAGAAATGCTCATTTCTCACTTTTTTGTTACCCACTGTACTTATATTACTATGTCATGCATTGAAAGTCACTTAATACTTTTCCTTAGGTTCTATTCTGCTTGTGGTAACAAGATCGACACCCTTATAACTTGTGGGATTCTGACTGGTAAGCGGGAGAGCGGTTTGACTCACTTCAAGCAGGTCATGAATCTAACGGTGAATCGGATTTTCAAAGTAGATCATTTCAAAGAAGTGCCAACCGAAAAGAAATGGAAAATGTAAGATACTCTTCTCTGGTTGGCTTATATCCTATAACTTTCGAGATGATACCTATGATGTGCTTGCCTCTAAGAGTTTGTCGTGCAAAACTGGGTATACAAAATTTCTCTTTAATCATTCGGCCGCACATCTCTTCTATGTTAAGTTTTGTATTGCCCCATCTCGTGTTCACGTGTCACTGTCAGCAGTGGAATGAGAAAAGGCATACTTAGTTACTTTTTTTCCCACTATACTTTAATTGCAATATTTATAAAACACAATAAGCCTATATGCATAATATCAAGTCTATGAAAGTTCAGATTTTTTGTACTTGTTTACATAAACACAAATATCGTTTGTGTAAACTATTCTAAAACGACAAAGCTTCGGTTAAGTGGAATTACATTTAACAGCACAGTATAACGTCTCCATTTGTTCTAGGAATATAATGAGCGCAATTCAAAGCACTCGAGGGCAAAAATGCGTCGGATTAGCTCTGGGAAGCAAGTGTCTTGGTAGCAGGAATGCCTGGTTCCGCCACTGGAGAAAGTTTGCTCCATTTGTTCGCCATCCTGCACAAATTAAGGTTTGCAGTGATTGTTTTAATTTTATGGTATTTTGATCACTCCATCAAGATGGGTATAATAAGGCAATCAGTGAAAACTAAACAGTGCTTACATTTTATTCGAGTTGATATTGACGGAAAAAGCAGTCATAATTTAGTATTCTACCTCATTAACTGTATTATTTTGAAATGGTGAAATTATTTAGGTTTATACTATCCCATCAAAACTATTGACATTTTTGTTTTTCATAATTACGTTTTTACCCTTTTTATTAAGGTTCTGGCCGATTTATTTGCCGAAAAGGTTTTTAAAGGTGAACCATACCTTGCTGTCCATTGGCGTTACGAAAACACGGACTGGCAGGACATGTGAGTGTTTAGTCGATGGTTATCATTTACAGTTACGTTGAATGTAAATTCATCCTTGCTGCATAAAAGTTATAGCTCATCTGTACTCCATGGACAAAAGGGGGAAAGGGTATATAATAGATTTCCTACTATATCTAAAGATAACTTTAGATATTATAGCACAAGTTTAACACATGTACCCTTATTTTCGGGTCATATTATATTAACGTATGACAAAGTTTTAGAGTGCTGATGATACTATGGCATTATTTTTTATGTGCATTTAAACCTTTGGCTTTTATACTGCTAAAAGTCAGAACTACCAAGAGACGTACTATGTATCTGACAACCCTTGTCTTTCCGCAGGTGTAAGGCATCCCGGCCTGACTCGGTGCGCCGAATAAACGCGCCTGTGTGCGAAATGGCGCGCCAGCTGACCTCCAACTCTTCGTTTCTAACTTCAATTGCTCGAAAGCTTCATTCCTATGCTTCCAAGAGAAACTTAAAACACATATTCTTCGCCGCGCCTCCTCAGGTAAATGTCTGTTTCCCAGCCCGAAAAGATGGTATATTCATGTTTTATCAATCGTCAAATTACCTTATGCCCACCATTGTGTTCTTCAGTCTTTTGTACTTTGTTGTATATGATTGATACTTTTCTTCACCCATCGAATGGGTTCAGGCATTGTGCAGTAATTGCATTGCACAAGGCACAGTCGAAAGCTAGCTCCCTGTTTCAATCTTTCAACCATTTAATACAAAGACAACGCGCTAAACCTAAGCTAACCGGTCGGGATGTTATTAGTTTCCTTGCTGTGTTCGTTGAAATAATTTCAAACGTGTGTAATCAAAGCGGGTTAGTAATATTCACAATAAAATTAGTAATCTAACAGTATAAAAAATCAGTGAGATTCAAACTCTGTGTAAATGTGAAGGAGAAATAATGACCAATGGCAGGGTAATCTATAACATACATTATATGCATAAACACGATAAGTCTGACAGGCATATTCTTTTATTCTTTCAACATTTATTTTCAGATAGGGTTTTTAATCATCAGCCTTAAACATGTTGTTCCGCAGTTGACTGACACACTGCAAACTCTTAAAAGCCGAATGCCAGATCTTTACGTCACTTCTGACGTACAAGCTTTTGCGGAAAACATCAACTTTGGCACAAACATCTTCAGCAACAATTTCGCAACTTCATTTTTAGAACAAGAAATCTGCTGCAGTAAGATAAATTCATTCGCCCTTTTTTGCTTTTAAAATATAAATGGTTACTTGCATTTACTTAAATTTTAAGTTTTATATGTGTTTAAATCCACATTGGTTCAATAACAGACAACAGGCTGAAAATTTTTCCAAAAATATATCACATAAGATTTTATTGATATACGGCTGCAATTAAACATGTAATTCAATGTCATTTTACTAGCTTTATACTACAATATATATTTTACGTCGTACTGTTTGACATTGAACGTACTGGTAAATTATTTTTGTGACTTTTGTCAGGAGGAAACGTATTTCTGGGCAGTCCTTTGTCTTCCTGGACACAAAGTGTCATGTTTGAACGCGTGGCAACAGGAAAGTACGAACATTCAAGTTTACTGGAAGTTTTAATTAAAGGTGAGATAAGTGTATATTGATGCAATTCTGCTTCTTTACCGCTAAACTTGCTTTTCAGACTCGTCAAATCTTCCGAAGCTGACTTGGTTTTTTCCAGAAGGGATTTAAACAGGAATTTGATTCGTTTCCGCACTGTTTACCACTGTGATAATTTGTAATAAATACTGAAAAACTGATGTGGTCTTGACAGATGTAGGGTCTGAAACTTGTAAAACACGCAGCCTAAACCACGGATAATGTGATTAGTTTCAAACACAGTAGGATCCTTTAGTGGCAATGGAAGTTTAGTACTTTACTCTACTCTGACGCTTTGTTTACTAGTTCCTCTTGTTTTTAGGAAGCAGACTAATGATTCTGTTGATCTAAATCCTGATAGCGTTTGGCGAATTGAGGCCATACCTCAGTCTAGCCGGGTTTTAAACAATAAACACCCTGATAACTGCAAGCTGAACCCAACCCCAATCTTTCGACTATAATAGTTTGATTACATAAGATCAATCATACCAGTAACTGTACACTAGACAGGCCTAGTTTGCAAAGGAAAATTGAAGCTTAAAAAACTAACTGCTTACCGTCCATCGTCATCTTAGCATGCAGGAGACTTCGCTTGATCCCTAATATCGCATATAAGGCCCAGTTCATGCCAGAACTTTATTTTCCGGCGTAGTGTCGGTATAACTACTATGCTAGTGTTTTCTTTATAAAACGTTAAAGTGAACAATATATGCCCGAAGTATAATATCGACAATGGCGGGAGTTCAGTACGCCGTCCCACTTCTGAAGATTCTTCTTGCGATTCTAACCCTTGGGATTGCTTTTGCTGCTAGAGACAGAAACTTTGGGAACAGGCCAAATCATCATCGCGGAAATTTTAATCTGAAAAGGCAGGGGAAGAAATTAGACTCATCTCATCTTGACGACATGGTAAGTACGAAAATAAGCCAACAAAATAATTTTTGTGGTAGGCATATTGACTTAAACTTATAATGTTTAGGTTGAAGTATTCAAACGGAACGTACTCCGACTTAGGGCAAACAAAAAATTGGATCTTATATTTGTGATCGATGCTTCCTACAGCGTGGAGCTGGAGAATTTTAAAGATGAGGTACTTTTAACTTTGTTTTTCTCCCAGAACAAGAATTAAGTATTAAGTAAAGTGGATGGGTTGTATACTCATTTTTGTACATGTGTGTTAAACTACTACGTCGATATATCAACGCGTAAGTTTAATGTCGAACAATGTAAATTTGCCCCGTTGACGGATCTTGTTTAATGTGGAACAATGTAAAAAAATAAAAAATTAAAATTAAAAATAGATTTTTATGTTGGATTATTACAACTAATTAATTAAAAAAACAATTTAATGTAAGAATATCCGTAACAATACAGTTGATCATTATTTTGTTTCAATCTTCATTAGATTCGTTTCGTCCAACGTTTTGTGAGCGGGATACCTGTATCAATGGATACCACCAGAGTTGCAGTTATAACTTTCGCGGATAGCGCTCAAACATGGGTGGACCAAGTCACTGCTGGGAACATACATGACCATAAATGTTCACTGCTTGGCACAGCACTTCCAGCAATCACCTATGCGTAAGTTTAAGATTTATCACTAATTCGGTGAATAAGTGAAACGTAGATAGTATTGGTTTAACCAAAGTAGCCATGCCAAATATTGTACAATTGGATTTTTTTAAAAGAATTATTTTGGAGATTAACATATATATAATAATTTGATTTGTTATTTCTGTAAATTAGTATAGACAAAGCAGTTATTACACGGGTAATTGTCACATTTACTCATACCCATAAGGTTACCATAGCTATTTAATTCTCTTGTATATGATTTGAAACGTTCTTTTAGTTATAATAAACCCTATTAATCCAATGGGCCCAGGCGATGTTTGCTAAATTCCTTGCTCAAAGACATACTAGCTACTAAATTATGAAATATCGAACCTTCAACCTTTCGGCTGCAATGCAAGTCGTCGCACTTACCAAACAAGATATTCCGCCTGAGATCATTACAGTAAAACACTATTCTGATTACCCAATTACTGCGCTGTTGTGTACTTTCAGGGACGCATTGCCATGCATTGCCTGGACCCAATGGATTAAAGGGATAAACTAAAATTAAACAAACGTCTCAATCATACACAAACACGCTTTTATAACTCCGGTAACTCGACGACGCGATGTTATCTGACCATTGCTCCTATTTCTCTTATTGATAAAATAAAGTACGGTCGTGTGGCCGAATGGTTAAAGCGACCAATACGTAGACTACTAATCAAAAACGGTATTTGTGACCAAACCTTAATGGACTCAATACTGAAATAAAAAAAAATTAATAATGAAATAAAACATTTGTGTAATAGAAATTTGCAAAATTTTAAGATTCTGCAAACATTAAAATTAAACCTTTATCAGGAGCGGATCGACTTACACATACGGTGGGCTAATAACAGCAAAGGTAAGAGATACTGCTATTTTTTACTATTTCATATCAAACAGTTTTGACAAACGATATAAAGATATATTTACAGCTTTTTTTTAATAATATATTCATAAGTTAACCTAAGATATAAGGTATTGATTTTATACAAAAAATTAATATGTATAGAAAGGAGACCCTCCATGTGAAAACGAATAATAGTGGAATGTAAAAAAAATTAAAAATTAAAGATAAATAAATGGAACATATATGCAAAAAACAACAACAATAAACAAAACGTAATAAATTGTACATAAGTCAGAAAGTCTTGGAAGTTTGAAATTAAGTCGCCGTTTTTAAACGAACACGAATTTTCGGTTTAAGTTTTTTTTTTAGTTTCTTAAAGGTATTACCTAAAATTATTCCGAGTCAATGATCTCTGCAACAACGTCCTATGTGTATATTACTCTATATAAACACCAACATGTACAACATGGGTAATTTTTTATGATGCTTTTCAAAGCACGAGTTCCGATATTAAATAACACTGGAAGGCACAGACAACGGAAAAAGTCATGGTCTTAGTAGGTTTCCACACCACTCACCACACGTATAATACAATAATCGTGATTCACGCT
>CH002800.1:695822-719920 GCA_000149265.1 Ciona savignyi
TAATGCAAAACACTTTCACAGTTCACAGAAAAATTCTGAAAAAAATGACACGTTCACAGAAAAAATCTGCCTTTGAAGCATGCTTATTTAATAGATTTACTTATGCCTATAGTTATGTGACCTTAGCACTTTCCGTGAATATATTGTACCGCTGTCTGGCCCAACGGTTTAGCCCGGCAAAAACTAAGATTTAAGGCAACACAAATCCAAGTAATGTTAATTTATAATTTTATACTCACCGTAAAATGTATTTAATGTTATGCTTTCGTCGAGAATTGTTTGGCTTGTAACCTATTTCTATAGCTGGAATATTTTAGAAATAAACGATATTGGTGTAAATGATGAATAAACGTAAGATAATTAGAACAACAATTGAACGGCAGTGGACCTATAATGGTTTAGCGCGATCGGTATATATTCATTTGAAAGGCCGTATGGGCTAACGGTTAACGCGTTTGATATAAATACAAATTTGAATATACAAACGGGCTAGTAACGAATTTGAATATACAAACGGCTGATAACGAATTTGAATAAACAAACGGGGTTAGTAACGAGTCCATCGTCTGTTTAAAAGCAGCGGTGGGTAAATATATGTGTTTTTTAATGTTAGTTTCTACAAAAAATATTATTGTCGCCTAAATGTAACCGCCGTCCATATTCATGATTTTTTTTATTTCCAGGAAATCATGGACAACGCCCGTGTCGATTCTAAAAAAGTCATCCTACTTATCACCGATGGCAGGTCGAACGGCGGAGATCCAAGAGGCATTGCAACCCGGCTCAGAAGAGACGGTATGTACTGAAAATGTAATGGCAATAAAGGAATAAAATAGAAAGTGGTCAAGGGAAAGACAATTAATATACAAAAGCGTGCTCGTGGTCATTTTGTTTAAAAAAATTAATGCACATCATTTTAACCTGAAATTCTGGTTTTAATTCAGCTAATTGAAATCCATATTTAAACAGACTAACACGCAACAAATCCCTTTTGTGAATTAAATTTTTACCGAGTCACGTTTCGATCCAGCGTTTGGTTGATTCATCACCAAGACATTTTTAAGTGGAATTAGGTATTTACATAAAACAACATTGTACTGAAACTTTTGAACGGGTCGATTGTGTGGCCGAATGTTTTTACAACCGATTCATATCTCGATTTTGGGTTATAGTAACACGGTATTAGTGACGAGCCCAATGTGGGTTTTTACACTAAGCCTCAAACCATAAAAATTAAATAATAAACATGTTATCGATGCATTGTTGTTGGTCCACTATTATGCATTATACTTAAATTCCCATTTTAAAATACCATGTTCTTGAAGGAACTGAAATTCTAACTTTTGGGGTGAACTCTGGCAATGTTGATGAACTAAATGGAATGGCATCTGAACCGAAAGCCGACCACGTATATATCCTCAATAGCTTTGCTGACTTTGAAGCTTTGGCGAGACGGGCACTACACGCTGGTTAGTATTTTTTATTATTAGGATAGGATATTCATATTTAATCATCGTGAATGGGTAGGTGGTGTTATCACACAGGCAATCGTCGAGTACTTCTCGAATATACCTAGCGCCCGTCATCAGAAGGTATTGCAGTGTGTATATAATAGAGGCGTCCCTTTAGATTTTGTAGAACCCATCAATCCTACTGGATTCAGGCTATGTCTAGAATTGGATTACTTACAGTCAAAGTTTAATTTCCAGCGACCAGTTTTGAATTGGCAACGCTCAAATAAATATTTATCTGCTGACTACCTTCTTTAAACGTGCACATTTGCTCTCAGTAATATGAGGTAATTACCAAATATTTCCAAGAATCACCCGGTGCAAAATTACGCACGTATTCTACGCATTGTTTTTTTTGATATATAATTGGCAGCAAGTCAATTCAGAGGCTATTTTCAAATTGTTTGTTCCAAGCTTTTGTTTGATTTAAGCTGACCCTAACATGTTCAAATCGTAATGCAGCAATCAAAACAAAGGTTTAATCGCAATGCTTTTGAAGCTTTTTTATTTATTAACAGTGGTTTACTGTTTTACTACCATTTCATTTCGATGGATTTTACTATAAAACAACTAAAAACAATAATATCATATTGAACCTGTGCGCGTATGCTTGCTATTTGGCGTTTGCGATTTCGGTACAGATAACGACGACGTTAAATTGTGGATCTTACTTGCTGCAGCGTTACTCAACTCACGGCCTGAACCATGGGGAATGTCGTAGTCGAATACCGTAGTATGTGTTGTATCGAATCGCCTTGGCGATAAAGTCATCGTTGACTCGTATAAGTGTCCCAACCTAATTTGCTTTTTTGCCGGTCTCCAAGGTAGGATAATCTCGCGCCACCTGCGGTAACTTGCGACGATGCAGAACTGGTTAAAAAGAACGTTCACACTGCTGAGGCTTCCAATAAGCACCAGTGCTGTACCGGGGCCTAGGTTAACCGAAACACCAACAAGAGCGCAGTCGCTTGCGATGCACAGGGCAGTCCATAACACTGCTCGCTTGACCGACTCTAATAACCTCGGGTTTCTATGAATTGAGTTCGGCTCCGCCCTACGTGTCTTTCGTTCATGTTTAGGGCATATTTGAAGCGGAAAACGTCGTTTTGTATTTTCTATTTTAGACTGTGCCACGGATAACTCTTCATTCGTCAAATTGGTGTTGTTGTTCCTAGAATTCTATTTGAATAAGGAATAATTTTAATACGATTGTTAGTTATATGAATCAAGCCTAACAAAGGGACCATTAATTACATAAAACGCCACAATTGTTCTTGTAATGCTGCTACTTGAATTTTACAAGGGTTTTCTTAGTGACATTGCAATTGATTCAAGAACATTAAATTATGGTGGTAAAATAACATTTTTTACATATAATATGACCTATGTGACATAACAGACTGATTTGCGTCGTTTTTTAATTTTGAAATTAAAATATTTTTAAATTAACGATCATCTTAAGTTGTGATTAATAGGATTTAAAATAAAATATTAAAAGAATCTAATAACTTACAGTTTAGGTAAATAACGATTAACAAAAACGAGCATTATCATAAACTTTAAACGGACTTAGTAAATAAGAGTAGGGGATAACGTTTTTAGCTGCAATTTTTCTGCTTTGACTATAAGGGATAAATTAGACTGATTAGCCTAGTTTTTGTTTTGTCAATGTTTCTGATTAAAATATATTCAAATTATTAATAAGCGTATTTTGTTGTAATTTATATTTGGATTTAAAAGGCAAAAGTTTTATTTAAACTTTTGGGTTCGGTAGATAACGATTAACAAACACAAAGATTAGGCTATCCTAAACTAAAAATGCACTTAGTAAAAAAATCTAGGATTTGTGAACTTTTTACCTGTAAATTTCCTTCTGGTTTATTTGCTATCATCATTGAATTTTCTCGGTTGGAAAAGGCGGTAGAGCGTGAAGAGGAAGCAAGCTGCAAACCACTACTGCTCACTGATGAATTTATCCTGTTTTGTCTGGTCTTCGTGGTTCGCCATGTGTCGTATTTCCGTTGCAACAGTGGGTATACGAACAAACTAAGCAAGGATATCTGCACGACTGATGTAAGTGCAATGTATAGAAAGATAGGCCATGCTTCTTTTGGATTTTTAATGCTGTACACCGAGATACATCCGAGGTAACTTGGACCTTCGACCTTGTGAACCCTGTATCTCCATGGCAGAAAGTGAAATATCATTAAAAATCCTGAAAGTACCATGATAACCAATGGCATCGAACGACTGAATCTGATCAAGTGTTTAGTGTACAGTAGGCATCGAACTGCTGGGTTGTGGTAAAACATCCATTGTCTCACCCAAAGGAAAGCGTAAACAAGAAGAGTGGATAGCCCGAACAGTCCGACTTCTGTAATATCATTAGCAACTTCACATGCTACATCGGACCTTGCGTTCCAGGCCAAAAAAAACTTAAGTTGATCGGTTAGGAACTTTAACAAAGCAACTGCGGCGGAGGTCACAGCAATGTATATCATCCAAAGTCTGTATTTTCGTTCTTTAGATGCCACCCTTCGCCCGAAACCTTCGCTTACCTCGCTTGTTGGTGACCATACTCGCCTTACTGCAAAGATGTTACACTTTGTTTTCTTGCAGTACTTAAAGTCCGTCGTTCTACCTTTCCAGAACTTGATAAGACAGATCAGAATATACAAGTCTACAATCGTGCAGGTCGTCACTATAAATTGCGACACAGCCCACACGACTGTACCGTTTCCTCGATGGCTGGACGCAAATGTCAAGTTGCTGTTCGAAGCATTCATAATTATCCAGTACGGTCAGAAAATTATGTTTCGTAGAGTGAAAATAAAATAAAATACCATCCCAATGATAAAAAGCAGTCTGTAATACACGAATTGTTAGATGTGCTATAATCTGATACATTGAGGGGACAAGCCTTTATATACAATTCTGCTTTTATATTCGTTCGCATTGTGAAACATTGCACCCTAATATAAATTTTCTGCCTTTCTCAATCCTTATTTCATGGGCCACCTAGCATTAATGTTGGCGAACAGTAAGAGCGTCGATTTCTACTTTGATTAAACCATGCCACAAACCACAATAATAGGAACGTTCCTAACTGGAGACTATTCAAATAGCGTCCCTTTACCATGCCAATTGTATTATCCCACCGTGATTCATGGTAAGGTTGATTCACTGCAGTTTAATACCACATATCTACTGCCCAAACGAAGTCCCGCGTCGTTAATTCTGTAACTAAGGGTGTTGTGGTACAGTTACAACACGCAAAACAAAAACAGCCGACCCGAATAAACCAACGTCACAACGTGGCTTTACATAGAAAACAACTAAAAAACGACGTCATGAAATTGTAGATTAAACAATAACCACGTACGTGAATAGCTACCGACGCCATCCACACGTGCTCTACATTGTAGTAAACAGTTGACAGGTTGCCAGGGGTTAAATTTATTTTTTTAGCACTTATAATTAAACTTGAAGCCACAGTGTACTCAGAAGGTGGTAATTGAATCAGGCGACCTGAGGAAGCTCCCCGATTGCTATATATTCCCCAGGCGTTTAATTATGTATGAACTTTGGCCAGCTTGTGCTAACGACGGATACCGCAAAAACGACAGCCACGATTTATTATACATTAAAATAATCAATTTAATAGAAGGCCATAATATTTTGTCCCCACTCCCGCTGTTATATATAGATCTATTTGCCCTAAATGCATTCACTGGCGCTTAAAACCACAATATTTACCTAAAACGATATATCCCTCTTTACTTACCCCCTGACACTTGAAATGTAAACAAGGCAAGTGTATATTGTACAGTAGCCAAATTTGTTTCCAATTTCCGTCTAATAAGTTTAGTCTATGTCACTTATCCATCACTTCGCTTGCACATCGCGATGCACTGTACTTACTATTCAATAACACTTCCTGTTTGATGAACAAGCAAATTGTATAGATGTTATGCGAAAACAAAAGCTGCCTTTTTGCTCGCTAAAACGTCATTTCTTAGAAACAACATTTGCGAAATGCGTTTGTAAATCACCCGACGTAATTATGTAAATGCAAGAACGTTACACCGACGTCATTTAAATCTTGCGTCGAATACAGTCATCAAAATGAATCAAAATCCTGCCACTGGTTTACAAGGATTACAATGAAAAACAATCAACCTAAGCAAAACACTGGGGTAAGCTTATGTTGCACTGTTCGTGCTTGTTTCAATAACGGTTACGGACGCCTCATAATATCCTCTTTAATTCTTAGTTCCTTGCATCGTCACTGAACGCTGCGGTACGCTTTAAAATAAATAGTCCGCAGTAATGGTTTTGAACTTAACATAAAACATTCGTTAACAACACCCGTTTCGAAACATTAAAATCGCAACAATAAAGATCTGAAGACGTACAAGGTACTGATACTAATCGAAAGTGTCTCCGCTTCAAAGCGATACGATATTTTAATGCATGTGACGTCATACGTAATTTGACAGGCACATTAGTCAACCTACAGAAAAGTTAAACAAACGAAATTCTATAGAAAACGAGAAACTGTTTAGGGGTAAATGCATATAACCATTTTTTCACGTTAATGACCAATTTGTTAAAAGTTAATGTCAAATTTGTTCAATGACAGATTTGTCAAGGTTAGTTGTACAAAACTATCTGTCCAGGGTAAACAAATTTTATTTGTATTATGATTTTATAGAACGTTATCTAATAAGATCCGTGACAATTTTATTGGATGGAACACTTTAACCTTTTTCTCCTTTAACAGGACAAAAGCGAAACAAGCAAAATAGAAACCTTAAAATTAATCCTTTTCATCCACGTAACGATTTTCGTTATATCTTCTGAGTGCTCCTGCTTTCCGCTAACATTCAAACTGAGGTAACTACCGCAATTGCAGGCGACGCGATGTCGCTTCTTGCAGCAGTTTGAATGTCGCAGCGAAGTTTATATCCGAGAAACCACGTCATCATATTTCTGCGTTTGTGTGGTTAAGGTTTCAAAAATAACGCTGTTTATTCACCTTTATTTAAGTAGAAGGACACTGCTGTATTACTTATCTTCTTTAAACAAAATGGTTTAACTTAACAACTAATTTTCTCTTGTTTATCCATTTGTATTAAACCCGATTCATTTAACTTAATTCGACAACCGTTTTTTAGCTGTTTCTCATACCACACATATTCTTTCGGTTGATAATCAACATTTAAATACCAGAGTAAAGAACATTTACAGTTTATTGATTTCAAATAGCATGTGAACTCTTTGGGCGGTAAAAATAAAATGCCACAGTCGACAGTAAAAAAATAGAAAAATAACATTTATGGTTATCATTTGCTATCTCTTAGCCAGCTTTTAGATTTAGCAATAAGCGACGCGGCGAAGGCTGTTTTTGACTTCTTAGCATGGTGGGTGTCCGCTGGGTAGAGCACGAGAGATGTCGAACGTTTTCGATCGAACTCAGGGTAGGTGATCGGCAAAACTATTTCGGAGTACGGGTGAACGTCAGACTCGAATTTCAAATTGCAGTTAGAGAGAGAATGGTTCAACCAATGTGCTGATTCGGCTTCTTGGCTCTGCTCTGCGGACATGACAACATCTGGAATCGGCTTCAGTATCTTCGGGATTCTTAACCGTTTTTCGGAATTGGATCGACGTTGCGACGACCGGACCTTGATGCTTCGATCCAGGGTTTGAGTTCGCGAATCGTACGATGTCAAACACACCAACGGCGCTTTCCTGTTCACGGTATACTTTCCGGTTGAACTCGGTCGCAGTTTATGCTGGACGGAATACGGACACCGGGTGGCGTAGAACCACGGAAACAGCATCACTCGCCACCGACGGAAAGTCATAATGATGCACAAAAGATTGATAATCAAGTTCACATCGTACATAGACAGCGGCGCGAAAACGGCGTCGGGGTGTGTAGTGTAGACTATCTTGACCAGCAAGGCAATGGCAACGTCGGAAATGATGCAAAGACCAGCCAACACAAACGATCTTCTGATCAAGGTGATAAGCACAGAGTTGTTGCCTCGAATGTGCTTAGTTCTAACAGCTCGCAGCTTATTATCCATGATCGGGTAGAGGAACAGAGCAAGAAAGAAAAGCTGAAAACAAAATCTTTCATTAAAATCTTTAAAGGCGAAAACCGCAAATCGTATATAAAGAAAAAAATAAATATTAAAACCAAGATGGTTAGCTTAACTTCCAAATATCGACTTATTACTAGCGATCATCATTAGGGACACGTATATAAGATATAATGATAAGTCTTACATGTAAGGCCAGAAAATTTGGTCCCAAGTTAAAATCGAACTAACGACTGGATGTTAACTTAACGATTAAGTATTAACGCTATTAACTTAACTATTCTGGAATATTAAACAGTATGATATTTGCAAAATAGTATGCAACTAAAACCAGATTTGTTTTGTATTGTATAAGATATGGATTCCATAAAAATATTGAGAAAAGTTTATAGATCGATCTAAGCAATGGTGGTTTATGGCGTTTCTCGAGGAGTCGCCAGTTATTTTTTGTAGGAAAAATGAAATAATGCGTTTTACACGAGTCGTTGCTCTTAGAATAAAACCCTTCTTGCAATGTGTAAGAGACTTCCATTTCGGGTAGTATCCCGAAAATACTAGAATACTAGCGTACGAAAATACTAGAATACTGGTTGGATGCTGAAAGACACTCTCAGAATATCTCCGCATCCGATTCCACGTGTTTGGGGAGTTTTAATTCCATTACCCAAAGAAATCATGTAACTCACCTGCATACATCCAGCAAGTAGTCCGGTCAGAGTGTTTACTCTTACGCCTTGTAAACGTGTCCGTTTCCCCGTGGTATTCGTGCTGTTGTGTTGGGTTCCCATGTTTGCACATACCCGCCCACTGGCGCTATTATCTCGGTCCACAATGAACAGAATCATGCACACCATGGTAACACATATGAGACAAAACAGAGCCAACCAACTAAGTATACGGATGGTCTTGCTGTACAGATGATTTAGAGCCCGATTGGAGTAAAAGATGCGCTGTAGAATGGTGTATATGTTAGTTATATTAAGCTAAACTGAAAATCAGCTAATTTATGTAAAAACAAAATTGCGAATCTTTATATCATTCTTTACAAAATCTTCGTAGATTTCTACCAAAACTTTGTAGATTTCTAATCAACCAACCTGTCGAACCCACAAGAAGATATATATGGGTTGAATCGAAACGTTGTACATCGCGATGCTGACATTTATGAGGGTTGAGCAAGTTGAAGTAGACTGGCCAGCAAAAACAAGGGCCTGATTGTTTCCGAACCGCAGTAAAGCACAGAGCACGCCGAAAATACACAGATTCTCCAACCATTTCCCACCTTTTCGTCGGCGAGCTGAAAAAGAAGATTTGTCTGAATAAACCAATATATAATTACTTTCTTCCAAAAATAGTCTGAACTTAATTATTGTCTGTAAATACACACTTAATGTTAATTGCATTTTTAAAAGTTCAAGTAATTTCAGGGCCTGGTTTCGAATCCGTAACTGATGCATTCTTCTCTATTTCGCTTTTAGCATTAGCCTAAACAAATTAATTGCGCTAAACCTTTCTGCTCCGATCTCAAAATAAGTTAACCTTTAATTTAATGGTATTTTTACAGTGTCTATATTACGGTTATTTTATTACTCTAGCAGTTATCATATACCGGTCTATTTTTATTCATTTAGTATAACTTACACGGCCATGCTGATCCTTGAGTTTCGCGTAGTGCTCTGAAATGCAGCAAAGCATACAGCAAATAGAAGGCCACCACGATGCAAGATAGAAGAATTGCCTCACAGGTCAACCACGCCACGTTCCTGTACCGTGGATATCCAGCTCGTTTCCAGGAAGTTTGACTTGGGAGCATCCCAAAGTCTTCTTGTGTGTGAGTGGTATTAAACTCACTCCAACTCCAATCTGATTCAATTACAGATTCAATTTTACTCAAATTCATTCTTAAAGTTTCACTTTAAATTATTTTTACGTTTCTGCAATGAACAAGACTTCAGTGTTAGCGAACTTTATAAGAAACAGTCATAATAGCGACTAAAAGTTGAACTACGTCTAAATAACTGGCATTGTGTCCCTGATATATTATTAACGATAATGGGATCTGAACAAATAGCCTTCTTTCACTGTTCGTAGTCGCGATCACTAATGTCCACCGCGACCGCAGCTCGAGTGCAATGACCTTTAAACTTTTCTCTGTACCATTCTCGCAATCGTTTGTTTCCTGACTAAAAGTTATTTGACCCGTCACCCGACCAGCATTGCATACGGCGCAGAAGGGCAAATGCGTGGAGACTCAACCTCAAAACGCCTGTTTCGTGTCGCCCTTGCTTGTCTCGACATGTAAAGGGAACCCAAGTTGAAAATCCAAGAACGATAGTGTGGCCTAATGGGTATCGCTACCGATACATATGTCGATTTCGTTATAAAACAAAACGTCCTAATTGGCGAATTATTACGTGTGCGAAGGAGAGCTCGATTAAAATCCGTGTGGACAAATGCATTGAACGACCAATTTAAAAGTAAAATTTTATATACAAATCGTCTTAGTGAATAATTCAACACGAGTTTGAAACTTAACTTGGTAAACAATTCTACATACACCAGGTATTATGCGCACTATTAAATAGAAGAAAAAAACTCCGAAAGCACAGATATCTTGCTGACCATCAACCGACTCTAAGGAAATTGTTTTTTTTATGACATTTCAGTAGTTCCATATTTTAAGGTTTTCCTTTCAGTAGTTCCATATTAAGTTTTAATCTAATATTCGTGCTATGCTTACATCGCGGCTTTCAAGATGCTATCCCTCCGTATGGTTTTATTATCTCCCCGTGAGATAAATAATAAGGATTATATTTTAACGGCAATTTAATCTTACTTTAATCTGCCTAATTAACCCGGCTGCACACGGAAGCGAATCGAGCATCTGAAAGGGTGAATGAGAATTTTTATCCAGTCCGATCAATGCAGGCCGCGCTGCTTACTTCGTTTTCCCGATCGCGCCAGCGAATTACGTCATTGCAGCAATCGTTCGACTTTCCCATGCTTAAAAACGGAAGTCGTTTGTTGGATATATGACTCAAGTCTACTGGAATTTGCTAACCGGTTAACAAGCGTAAGGCATCGATTATTGCCATTTTTCCGATGTGAACTAAATCACTTGGCGCGCAAATGCCATTGGAAAGTTTCCAATACACATGTTTTGCATTTCAAATTGTTTTAATATTATTATACAAATCTTCTCAGGCTATTCCCACTAATGTTTTGCAAATTTTCTAAGTTTACGCTGACGTTGTTGGCATCATTACAGGTAAATATTTTGAATAATTAATACGGACATGCTAAAGATATGTCTAATTTTGCGAAGTTTAATTTAATAAAATGGTAAAAATCGGCTACTAGGCTAAACAAATATGATAAAAAGCCGTAATTATTTTGTCCAGCACTTTGGCGCCTCGTTAATTCCCTGACTGATAGATTCAATATCCGGAACAAAACAACTTTAGTTCAATGAAAAACAGCCCTACCAGTTCCCGTGTGTGGAACAAAACATTTTGTATTTTTCGTCTTATCACCACGCTTCTGAGAAAGACTACAAGACCCGTGGCTTAGAAATGCCAAGACAATCCCTCGTCGCCCCTTCTGCTAATGGAACAGACTTATCAGGGATCGCCTGATTAGAAACAGAACGATTCTTTAAGTCGATACTGCGGCGAACAATTTATCGTTGCCAGGCCTGACATGCAGCTTTTGCAACCTTTGACGTTCGACAGGCGCGACTAGCTCTCACTGTCAACAACCATGTTCCTTATTTTTCTCAAAGACAAATCGATATTGAGTAAAAAAAGTCTGTTTTCTCAAATATTTGTTCTAAAACCGTTAAAGCAAAGTACAAGCCCTCGAAAATCTAGGCGTTGTCACCCACCTTACCCGTATATCCGTAAGCAGTTACTTCGACATATATAAAATGCTTTTAAAGATTTCTGCACTAATTAAGCCGCCCCACTCCACAATTATCTCGAAGTTTCGGAAACGTATTTCGTCATTGCGCATTTTCTCACGCGCACGGAGAGAGTATTGGGCGGCAAAACGACGCGGAAAAACTGAACTTCCATAAATGAGCACGCGGCCCCAATATTGCTTCCCTCCCGGCAGCTTTGACATTCGAACTGCAGCGATATTATATAAATAGCCTTGGATAAAAGACGATTACTAAGCTTAATTACTTATGCAGAGCATGTCCATGTAATTTGCGTTTTCATTAACCTGCAGCATATTGTCTGTTTGAATTATCTCGAGCCAGATCGGTTAAAATAACCTGGCCCCTTAAGGGATTTTAAATTATTAACGCTTAACAACGGGGATTGACAACCCACGACCCTCTAAAAGTCCCTTTTCGATTGGGGTTCATTAAAAATCCGTTTCAGGACAGGGTTGACAACCAACTAAACACCGCAAAATCCGACCCGCTAAGCAAAATCCTCTAGCCTTAACGCTTTTACAAATGACAGTTACTGTATTGCCGGTCGTTTGCTAGGATTTTATAAATCATCCTTTTTCCAGTACGCGTTGTTGTTGTTTTCGTTATGAAATCTCACTGTTTTGAAAAAGATTAATCGATGCCATGCATAATAAGAAGATAATCTGATAAAACTGCCATTAAATTGTCAATTCTAACAAAATCATAATAAGTGAAGCAAGCGGAAGTGTTATTGGGAAATTAGTTTGTCCCGTGATCTTACAGAATTTTGTTTGGGCCCAAAACTGTAGGTTTAGTTGAATTTAGTTTTTTTTTTGTTTTTCCCGATGAAAACACAAAGCAGAACCTTTAATAAAAAATTGGTAAACGACAAAAAACGGCTAAACCACAGTCGTTAAAATACGTCTAAATTCAAATAAATTATTTACTTTCAGTATATTTAGACGTGACAGCCAAACGTAGATAAAATAAAATATGGAAAGGGGAAAGGGAAAAACTTGCCGAGTCGTCCTTGGGTTTAAATCGTTAAAAACACTCCGTAGTAAACTCCAATGCATGGCGCTCATTGCTTAATTGCATAAATTGTTGTGCTTGGTATAAAATGCGGTTAAGTGGGTACCACCGATAAGGTTCGAGTGTCCCACTTCACAGGATGCATAGCTTCCATACCTTATAGCTTCGATACACTTGGTTTGGGCATGACTTAATGCTTCTGAAGTGATTAGGCTACTGTGGACGTTCGGTGATAATAATAAGCTTGTTATAATCACGTTAAGACTATGATCTGATAACATGATATGACATGGTATAAAAAAAACATTTAATATTTTGTCTATTTTGAAAGTAAAGCGAAACATTTTAACGCAACTGAAAAAAAACTTGTGGCGCATTTCTTTTATTGGAACACATGCTTCTATGGATAATACTTTAAAACACTTTAAATCGCTACTGATTAAAATGGCCAACATGCGATTTTTTTACAATTATTTGTGCTAGAAACCTTATGTTAGATTGTGATCAATATAGTGGATTATACTATTTTTAACAGCCATCGTGAACTGCATGTGTCAAAGCATTTTCAACGATGGAAACTAACCTAAAGTTGCATATAACCACTAAGATATAATCCTATTGAAAATCAATCAATACCAAACGACGGCGTAATTTAGTTTAGTTGTTTGCTTATTCATTACATTAAAAATAAGATTTTATAAAGAAAACAGGATAATACGGCAAAACTACATTAGCTAAAACACTTCAGTTAACGCACAGTACGGCATTAAGGGGAAAAAATGACGTGGCCGTTGACATTAAGCAAAACAAAAATATGGAAGCAAAAATAATTTAAATCAAAATGAATAAAATTTAAGTCTTAAATAAAAAAGTGCAAGCACGACCCTGAGTTAGGAGCCGGCTTTGTAGGATTAAATTGAAAAAAACACCTAAAATGAAAATCTACTTGGGGTTAGAAGTAAAATATTTAAAACATAAAAGAAAATCGATTTCCTTAGATGCGGAAGGAGGCGACTACATCACAGAAGAGGATCATCACTGCCATAAATACTGCTCCGAGGGAGGATGCTGTGATCCTCTCGGGAAGTGCAGGTGCGGCACGACAACCGGACTCTACGAGTGTGTTTGCGACCCCGGATTCTGGGGCTTTGGCTTGCTTCCGGATGGGTGTACTCGTAAGTGCTTTCGTGATTCGGACGTATATCCTATTACTTCGTCGTTTTTTTTGTGTCGTTCTTGTTTGTGCGTCGATCAAGTTTACACAGTGGTTCCCAACCGGGGTGTCGTTTGCATTACTCAGCTGTGCTACGAGATGTAGAAACACTTCAGCCGTTTAATTAATTCGGTTAGAGTATTAATGACCCTTTAACTCGGTTATTCTGGCGTTTAATTTGGTTATTATTTATCCCTTTATTTCGTTTGCACAGTGCCTGTTGCATCAACAAGTTAACATGCTGATTAATGTACAGTATTAAAGTATTGTCTCTTCAACACGAGGCCTTAAGATTAAAAAAGTTAATCGGAACGACTACATAACCGTTCATGCTCACACTATTTTATTTTGTTAACACAATAATTCAATTGAGGGAAATATCTAACAAAATGTCTAACTTTCTACCCAGCATGCCCCGGAGGAACTTACAAACCGTTCCCATCACCTGGTGGTTTGGAGTCCTGTTCTCCGTGCCCGGACCCCAACATGGTTTCGCCAAATGCAAGTTCCGACGTCAATCAATGCACTTGCAAACTCGGATTTAGACAGGTAGGTATACGGATCTTAATTTGATGCGAGGGCATATGGGTTTAATTTAGTACTTGGCGGCCGTGAATATGTTTGGCGATATTCTGTTAAAGCAGGGTATTCCAGACCTTAACCAAATCAGGTAAACAGTCACCGTAAATACCATATGTTTTGGGTGAATTAGTTTGATTGTTCTAACTTCGCCACCTGAATTTATAGGTGATAACAGTTGAGGCCATCGAATTTTAATCACACTGGTATCAGAACACGTTTTGTTTTATTTCAGCGGAATAGGGTTGTTGGGGCACTAAATGGTGTGACGTAAGCATGGAACAAAGAACAGGACCAGACGCGATTATACGCATTACGCATATTACTGATACGCATTACGCAATGCGCTTATACGCATTACATGTGGGAACTTAAACACATTACGCGGGATAATTATACGCATTACGTCGGGAACTTAAACGCATTACGCGGGGTACTTATACGCATTACGCGGGGCATATATAAGCATTACGCGGGACACTAATACGCATTACGCAGTGCGCAAACTTACCACTGACACCAATACGAATTAATACTTGTTTCAGGTTGGCCAAGCTTGCGAAGTGACACGATGCCCGGTATTACACGCTCCTGTGAACGGTCGCTTCACCGGAGTATCATGTGACAACAGGTACAAAGCTAGGTGCGGGTTCACATGCGACCATGGTTATGATCTTGTTGGGAGTGGATCCATTAAATGCGGTATCGATGGGAATTGGGTCACTACGGACGAAGGAGTGTTCCAGGAAGCGTTCTGTCAAGGTAAAAACGTTTAACGAATTAATTTACGTCATTTTGAATTTTATTCCTACGTAAAATATGCGTAATTGCCTTGAACGATTAAGCTACAGCGATTTTGGATGTGAGAGAATGGTTAATACAGTGGTTCCCGAACTTTTTAAAAAACGTTCACAACGGACCCAATGCAATTTTTTTAATGTTTGGCGGTATAGTAAAGAATAAAATATTAAACGCTCACAACCCTACAATCAATTTAACGTATAGTGGAAATAGGCCTACACAGAGCAAAAATATACCAAATTTCTTTCACTGACCTCCTGAAAATACTTCATGGACCCTAAAAGGTTCGCGGACCCCACTTTGGAACCACTGGGTTAATACGACCGATTCATATTACGCTCTTTATATAAAAAAAAACCTATCGTTCAAGCACCGAGCCTTGCAACATTTGCAGATTTCTTAAATCAACCATTATTTTGGACTTGATGCATTAAAGTTTGTAGCAAATAGCGCGTATCTTGCATGACGGATAAAATTAGATCCATCGAAAGTAGGAACAGTCGTTAATTGCAATCGGCGCACCAATCCGACTACAGGCGCCTTAATTAAATCGATTACTCGGTCAAGTTTGCCGTCATAGGAATAATCTAAAGTTATTCTTGAAAGTGGGAATTTTGCACCTACTATGCTTAAATTGCAATTTCACAATATTAATAAAGTCATTATAGCCTAATGTATGGTCAATATTATCCCCTTTCTAGTTTTATAAGGATAGGATAGGATATTCATGTTTATCCCCGTGAATGGGAAAACCTAGGGGGTTATCACACGGGCAATCGTCAGATCACCTCGCGCCCATCGTCGGGTTACCTGAGCTATTGCAGTGTGTTGTATATGATAGACACGTTCCTTCAATTTGGTAGAACCCATTAATCCGCTGGGTTCAGGCAATGTCTGTAAAGTGCCTTGCCCAAGGACACAACCGTCTAGCTAGCGACCAGTTTCGCACCTGCAACCTTTTGATTGAAAGGCGACGCACTTAACCGCTAGACCATCGGGCCGGAATAAGTTGTTAACACTGTAATTTTGTTTTATTAATCGGCATTTTTAGTATTTATTTATTCTGTATTTTTTTTTAAAGCACTGGATTTTAAGAAGTTTTAACTTTGTATCTTATTTTTTACAGCATGTTTTTTTATTTTTGTTTTTTTCATTGGCAATTGAGTAAACATGTCCATCACTTTGAATCCACAGTTCGATACTGCCCTCCACTTCCGTCGATTTCAAACGGTGGTTTGAATTGCACGACCGCTGACAATTCTTATCAGACCATCTGTCAGGCAACATGCCGTGAAGGCTTCTCCCCTGTGGGGTCTACGAGAAGGTCATGCCAGGCCGATCAACATTGGGACGGAGAGGACGCTTCGTGCCAAGGTTTGCCTCGCTTGGATCTAATTATTGTTCATAGAACTCGATACATACTACTTACGTTATTTTTTAAGCAAGCTGGACTGTCGTGGGATCCAATGGTCTGCTCCAGCGTTCATATACAGAATGTGTGGACAATGATCAATACTTGGCCACGTTAACAAAATTGTTTACATACTTTTTTTTAACTGTCCCTGCCCTCACATATCTAACATACATGGCCATAACATACACACGTAACATGGACAACATACACGTAACAAGTTGGTATATCACTGTTTTTATTTTACACTGTTTACTTCATCTGGATGTAGAAACGTTTACCTACAAAACAGTACAAAATATATCATCTATTGGTGTAATAGAAAAAATAATTTGTTACAAAGGCATCCTTCAATTCTAAATAAAAATAAAATATATAGAGCATTATATTAAAATAGCAAACATCAGGCAGTTTAACCTTTATGTTCTTATTAACCTAACAATCATACTCTTTTTACTGTGTCAATTATAGAATTCTTGACACTATATAAAACATTTTATATGAATCAGTCGCTTTGACCAATCGGTCACACGGCCGTTAAGCCAGGTCGTAGAATTATTCAAGAAACATCTATCCCGTTATATAAATAATCTGTTAAGACTAAAGTGGGGCGAAGTGTAATAAAGGGGTATTGTTGGGGGTATTGCGAGGTGATCTTCCCGATTACCAGAGTCATGCATAGTCTCATTTTCCTTCTTTAAGATAGTGTGAACGGTGCATAAATTCACTCTGCCCTGTTGTTCACGTTACTTCGGTAAGGTGCAACTCGATGGGCTAGGTCTGAGCTGCGGAATCGCATCACCCTGTGGTAGTGCGGTTAACCAGCGCTGCCTCCAGCTACCCACTGGAGGGCGTGAATTTAGGTGTCGGGATGCCTTAAGCAATAGAACCCCTCCCTACGTGGCTTGCACGCTGTGGAGAGATGCCTGCGAAAGGTGTTTCTTTACAGCAACCACATACTAGGGAAACCTCCCCCAGTGGATTAATTTCCACATTGCACGAGGGGATCGGCCTAAGGCCACCAACTCGCACTAAGTGCACAATTTTGCTTTTTTTTTTTGGCTACCCCCCAAAAAAAAAAAAAAAAAAAAATCCTATTCTACCATTATTTTACCCGTTTTTATAACCTATCCTTATGGAGGTTGTTACGATATTTAAATTTTTGATATTACTCATTCCCATTTTTACTGAGCAAAATTTTGAACTCGTGATGGACTTGTTGCTACGTCCACGTGATGGAGTTCCGTTTTTTTATATATGTATTTGGTATATGTAACGGTCGCGTTAACCATTCGGCCAATCGACCATTCAATATAATCTACATTTTTTATTTTTTTACCGGGCATAGTTTTGAACCCAAAACGGATTCCTTGCTCAGACCGTTTTTTTGTATAATAAACGGTATATGTATCCTTCACGTTAACCGTTCGGCCACACTACTGTAAAATAAAATCTTTTTTTACCGAGCTAAGTTTCAAACCCCTGATGGGCTCGTCACTTGGACCGTTTTTGTATAGTAATCGGTATATGTATCGATCGCTTTAACCATTCGGCCACTCGACAGTTCAATAAAATCTACTCCCAGCCATTCGCTGCCAGTCGCCAGTCGCGCCGCCTGGTGCCAGTTTAAACTCCAACTGCGCGGCCGCCGAAAGGAAGCTGGAATATGGTCATATGTGCACATTTACATGCCCGCTTGGATTTGCATTGAACATGGCCAACTCTTTCTTCTGCGTTCGACCAGACGAGTGGTCAGAAGATATCTCCGCTGCACGGTGTATAGGTAAGGCAAATTTGGGCTTTGTCCTTAAAGGGGTTCACACTAAGCGGACTTTAGCTTAAGTCAGTGCAGATTTTCCATATATCACCATGTACTACCCGCCGAACTTCGCCACGTGTGGACGACTCTTTAACTTTAAAAGTATCCGGGGTTACTATATTTTAGCCACAAAGGAGTATATGAATTAAACACCAAACCCAATAGTGATTTTAATAATTTTAACATAAACTAAACGAGAAGTTGCAGAAAAACTACTGGAAGTTTGCAATTCGAACAAAGATCACGTTTATTTATACAAGAGATGTATATATCTCTCCATCCCAGTATCGCCAATCTTTGAAAATATTCTGACAATGCTTATCATAAAATATGTGCTAATTTTGTGTCGAATTTAAAATTCTGTTACGTGATTTTGACTTAAAGCGCCGGCGTGGGAACCGATTTCGAAAGGCCGTCGCGCTAACGATTTTTTATTTCGGCAATTGCGCTTGTCAATTCGATTTGCGTTCAACCGCAAAGTGGCGCAACTGCAATACCTCTGCCTTACTGATTCAACCACATTGCATCAGTACGTGACCATCCACACACAACTACAGTGTGGGAGCATTAAGAACTACACCACTGGTAGATACGACTACATAAATAGCTCGCACGTTCCAGCACACATTGCGGTGAAGTACACACATTGCGGACAACCATTGCGGTGAACTTGTAATAGGTGATTGCACCGAGTATACAAGCAATCCTGTGGCATCACCACACACTTCGTACTACGCACCCGCTCCGGCTTTTATTTAGCTTCACATTTCTAATTATACTTTCTCCGTTCTCACTCTCTCGTAATAGCTTTCACTAATTGAGTTTCCCATTGTAGACATTGAACCACCTACCATAACCTGCCCAAACAGCATTGAAGCGTTCGCCAGTCCACAAATCGATTCAGCTGTTGTAACGTGGGAGGTTCCTGTGCCATATGATAATTCTGGACAGGTAGATAGTCAAATTATGTTTATTATTTTTCAGGAGTCGGCTTGTAATTTTTCATTTAATGTTTCATTTTAATATTTTTTATTTTCAGTTTCATTTTAGAATTTTTTTAGAATTTTTATTTGACTTTAGGTTGTTTTATATTATGTTTCACAAACACGCATTGGGGTAGACCTGTAGTATGAATGCTTTGTTTCCTAACATATTTAACATCCGTTAAAACAATGAATGAAATAACGAAAAACTTGTTGGAGTCTTGTCGGAGCCGACCTTCTTTATGTAGTGCTTTTTTTTATTTGATTAGAATATGTAAATATATAAACAAAATGTATGCGTGCGTATAACTGATAGGATAGTCTTTAAAAAAATAAAAAAAAATTTTTTAACAAATTTAAAAAATGGAAAATTGTGCTCATTTTAAAATACCTAACTATCGCAGTGTGTTGAATGCAGTGAAGATATTGTTACATTTCTTAGTCAAAACATTAAACGACTGGGGTAACCTTAGCTTTGTAGCTTTATCAAGAACACAACCTTTTATCCAGCAACTGGCTTCAATGCTATATGTTTGTAGTAACCATCTAACTAAGGAAAAATACTTTACACATTTTTCATTTGTTTACTTTAATGGATTAACTATCGACCGCTTGGAGGGCTAGTTACTAATAACACTTTTATAGAAATAGTATAGGACAGTCATGTTTATACCCGTAAATGGGAAAACCAATGGGGTTAACACACGGGCAATCCTCAGATTACCTCGCGCCCCCCGTCGTGTTACCGAGCTATTGCAGTGTGTTGCGTGTGATAGACACGTCCCTTTTAATTTGGTAGAACCCATTAATCCTCTGGGTTCAGGAAATATCCGTTAAGTGTCTTGCCCAAGGACACAACCGACTAGCAAGCGACCAGTTTCGTACCAACAACCCTTCGACTGAAAGGCGACGCACTAAACCACCAGACTAACCCTTCAGACATAGGTGTCGGGTTGACTATTCCACCACACACACCAAATTTCATCTTTTGCAGGTGAGCCTGTCCTCCACACCTGCCGTCCATCCGCCTGCAGCCTTCCATATTGGAACTCTACTTGTGACGTACACTGCTGTGGACGGAGCCGGCCTTCCAGCAGAATGCAGTTTCCGTGTCTCCATTATAGGTATGGCGCTTACGGGATATATAAGAGATAACGTCTTTGAAACTCGTACAATCAACCTTAACGCTAAATCCAAGTAAATATTATAGAGTAGAATATTTATTTATGGTATTCTAATGTGTTGTTTTGGATTGAGACGTTCTTTCTGTTTTCGATCCCATAACATTTCAACTGAAAGGTGAAGCCCTAACCCCCTGATATATTCAATTAAAATACTTTAATTGTTAAAAACGCGTACAACTGGGCTAAACCATTTAACCAATTAAATGTTAAACCTAAAGTAGCTTTAACATCGATACTCTTAAGGGTGTAATTTAATTTCGGTTTACAATGTCCGAACTTAAAATAAAAAAATTGGCTTTAGAGCAGGGATTCTTTAATTGGAAGGCGAGCCCACCTTGAGGGTCGTGAAAGCTTCACAAGGGGGCGCGGTCATGACAGTGAGAGATTGGTAAAGGGGGGGGGGGCATGAATAAAAAAGTTTAAGAACCACTGCTTTAGGGGATACTGATACTTATCCGCGATGGGTTTATGGTTCAGTGTCTGCCCTTTCCGGATTATACCATGCAGATAAACATACCCGTTGTAATGTATTCATAGACAACCAAGCACCGCTCATATCCGAGTGCAACAACCCTCCACCGTTTGTGATACCGCGCAACCAGTTCATTGCACACAATGTCTCCTGGAGAGAACCAACGTTTTCCGACAATTCGGGTCGGTCTCATCGTTTGTATTTTGCCTCCGTAGGATAAGAAAGGCGACGAAACATTTAGTTCTCATTATTTTTCAATATTTACTGCTAATTGGAAACTTTTAATACACAAGTTTACTTATTTCAACTTACAAGAGAAATAATAACATTCGAAATGCAATGTTTTCAATTTGATTTTGGGAGCATAGCAACATTTTCTTCATGTCGTGATAAGGCAAACTAACTTATATTGTCTCATAATTAACATTTCTGTTCGTGAGAATGAATACAGGATTAACAACAACCGATATATACAGATGTAGTCAATGAGCTATAACTTATGAACGACCGATTTTAACGCACAACATCAAGGGTTAAGTGACTTGCCCACCAAATTATCCTGAAAACGTTCCAATTTCCAAAAAAATAAAACTTTGTAAATTCTTAATTAATATGGTAAAAACTATTCTGTCGTCTGCCTTTAGTTTGGACCACTAAAAAACTTTGTTTCTATGTTAAAAAAAACTTTATTTCTATGTTAATTTGAAATTGCATTATATGTCCACAAACTGTCTGCCTTTAGTTCAGACCACTAAAAAGTTTGTTTCTACGTTAAAAAACGTTATTTCTATGTTAATTTGAAATAGCCTTAACTGTCCACAAACTGGGGTAATAAGAATGAAAAACTCGGGTTCTAAGATAGACATTTTTTTCCTTTTTCCAGGCACTGTATTCATGAACAGAAGTCATGATTTTGGTGATATGCCATTCGGTCAAACTCGTGTCCAATACATTGCAAGCGATGCCACGGGCAATTCTCGTAGCTGTGTGATCGTCGTAAGCGTTCAAGGTAAAATTATTTAGATATGTGGTGTAACCTTATTTCGTCGACTCGTCCCTGTCATCCAATATCATGTGATCGGTTATCATATGATCAATAGACCAGAAAAATGGATTTTTTGTATGGAGTATTTCAAGCTTAAAACAATTATCATCACAAAAGTAGTGTTACCAAGCTAATGCTTCTTGATTTTTTCTGTTGCAATTTTTTCCCATACAAGATACGAACCTGCGACGGTTTCTTCTCGAATGCCGTTTCTATAGTGAATTGGTTGTATGGACTCAAATAAACTAAGCCAATGGATAAAACAATATTAGAAGACGTTTTCTTATTCTTAGATAACTTTTGCCCACCTCTCGAAGAGCCGAAGTATGGTCTTATAACATGTGACATGAACTATAACAACCTGAAGGAATGCTACCATGAATGCAACAATCAAAGGTGTGGTCAAGTCATAAATAAATCGGATTCGAATCCATCGCTTTTTTGTGAATTTATTGTTTCTATGATTTATTTTAATCTGAATGCTGCATCACACAATTTTGTCTTCAAAAGGCAACAAAATATGAGTGCATGTAAAAAAAACTTAAAAAAGGAAAAGCTTTAAAAAAATTGGCAAAGGGGCTCATAATCAATGGAATAGGACAGTTGCTAACTTGCAGATGCCACCGACGGATGGCAAGGATTTTGGTGATTGGCTTTTAGGATCGTATATTCCTCTTTTATCCCCGTGGACGGGAACGTAAGGGGATTTATTACACGCTCCCAACGTCGAGTTACCAAAGCTCTTGCATTGTGTTGTGTATGATTGAGACGTTTGTTCAGTTTTCGCATTAATACCTCACTAAGTGCATTGCGCAAGCACTAAGTTGATTACATAGTGACCAATTTCAACCCTACTTTTGTCTTAAAGAAAATGGACTAACCCAAGTATTTGGCCAAACAAACCTCATGTTAACATTTAATTCAACAGTAAACTACCGAACCGAAAAGATGGCGTTTTTTAACCCGTTTATTGTTTAGAATATGTGAGTTTACTTTGAAATTCCTGGACAGGTATGGCATCGCGATGCAAACTTTCCACGACCCATTTCACGTATGTGAAGACGATGGGCAATGGCACCCAGCTTTGAAAATTCCCATCGACTGCTCATGTAAGTTAAAGGAAAGGCTTCCACGCTATAAACACAGTTTTGAGTCATCGGATGATCATGCTTTCTATCCGTGAATTGGGAAACGCGGGGGATATTTCACACCGGCAATCGTCAGATTACTTTGAGAACATTATTAGGTTACCCGAGCAATTCAGGAGACCTTTTATGATTTATTACAACCTATTAACCAACTGGCTCCAAGCGATAGCCCCTAAGTGAATTGTTCAGGAACACGACCGATCAGCAAGCGATCAGTTTTAATTCTATAACTCGTGGATAGCCTTTTTTCCAAAAGGTTGCACTATCGAAACTGGTTTCTAGCTAGTCGGCTGTGTGAAAAACACTTAGCAGTCATCGCCTGAACCTAGTTAATTCGTCTCGACGATATTCAGCACACTGCAATTACCCATTCCGACGATTTTTCATGTGACGACACCCCTAGTTGTCCACCCACAGGGTAAAACACATAATTATACCCACATGGTCACTGTGGTCTAATCTCCTCCCCACTGAACCGTTTACCTACATTTCCTACATAACAGATCAGCGATACGCCGACGAACTTGTGAAAGGTTACCGAGTCAGCTACCGCCTCGAAACAATCAACAGTTGTAACGACACTGCTTTTCTCGAGTCTGTCCGACTGCTTCTGGTTGCTCGACTCACAGCAAGGGTAATTTGTATTTGATTTGTGGGTTATGTAATTATGCTTCAAACCAGATAGCTCGCCATAATTGTACCGTTATATTTCGTTATATTACACCACCTAAATGTGAGTTTGTAGTATGTCTCATACAACTTAGCGTTGACTGTTAAATTTGTTTTCCGACTAATTTACATTTATTAACGGGTAACCTTTACCTCAACGCTTAAAAAGTTGATATAAATAAGGGCAGGGTTAGAATTAGTT
>CH002800.1:720020-745491 GCA_000149265.1 Ciona savignyi
ATCCTAATTTGCACTTCTTAACTAATCACCTACCCCACGCTTATTATATCGATGTAAAAATAACATCAAACTTGGGGCAGCGTTAGAATTAGTTTCTGTAGTTTTAGTGAGCAGTTTCCACTTCCCTCCTTCTAGCGTTGTCTCTAAATTTGCACTTCTTAACTCCCTACTCCATGCTTTTAAAGTTCGATATATAAATTCGTCAGGTTCCGCGCTGGTGTAGAACTAAAGAAACAGGCATCACCTGCACTCTGGTCTCGGTTGCAGTGAGGTGTGTTACCGAAGAAGTGATCGAAACCACCACCCCACCACCGGACTACGGATATGGGGACTCAGATGCCGACTACGGCCCTTATACTTACAACGACGAAGAACGTAAGTAATGAACATAAGGATAATCATGTTTATCCCGTGAATGGGAAAACGCAAGAGGCGTTAAAAACATGTAATCGCCAGATTACCTCGCGCCCACCGTTGGGTTACCAGAGATATTGCAGTGCGTTGTGTATAAATGAGAAGTTCCTTTAGTATACATCTCATTAATCAATATTATGGGATATGAATTCGTTTTGAAAGAAAACCATTGGGGATAGATATATTTTTTCGAACCATTACAAATATAAAATAATATTTATTTATTTTTATCCATTTACGAAAACGTAGAAAGTTATAACACAGCAATCGTCAGATTGTTGGATTACCGAAGCTAACATGTTGTTGAATGCGGTGGAGACATTCTTGCACGAAAACAACCAAAACAAAGTTTGTTAGTCACCTTTCTTGCAAACACAATCCAGCAGAATAGGTATCAGTGCGAGAGGGCAATCTGTATGACAAATCTTGTAGAACCACCGTGCGTTAACCGTGTAGGGCTACCGTACGCTTACTTACTTAACCGCTTTTAAGTTTCAAATAACAAATGATCGCTTCTTCTCAGATGACCGAAAAAGAAGGAGCATTAAGAACCCAAAGTTAAGAAACCGTCAAAGACGAAATGCGTAAGATGTGTAATTGTTTTAATTTGTTCCCCCTATGTTATTTGTATTTAAGATATGCACATCCATGTACTTTTTTATAAGCACATTAAATGCTTTTCAGAGCATTTATCTAAAGGAATTTAAATCCAAATTGTTAAGGTTGGAAAAAAGCAGAGCATTTTCACTCAAGGGCAATTCTTAGATTACATAGGTAATACGTAAGGGTGACTAACAGTCAAATTTCCTCCTTAGTGGAAAATAAATATCTTTTTTAACTGATTAAGTTTTAAACCCATGATGGGCTTGTCACATCACCGTTTTTGCATAACAATGCATTTTAAGTACCTTTTGTAAAGTATATTGCGTATAGTAAACTACTTTTACCTTAGACCCGGTGGTAGAGGGGACAATGAGCCAAATCCACCAGACGCCTACGACGCATATGATACGGAGACGGAGCCAACGCCAGTAGATTATGAAGATGAATCAATTCCAATTTCACCCGGCCTTAACAGTTTCCAGTACACAGAGGAAGAGGCATTTGCACTAACTAAAGAGCTTGGAAGAACAGTAGATACGTTAGAAATCACAATAACAATTAAAGGTATCGGGAGATGAAATTTAAGTTGGTTCAAATAAGAAAATTAAATTTAAGTTTTGGTAAATATAAACTAGACACAAAAGATTAACTTTAAGTAACAATAATTTTAAAATATTTCAGTACATAAAACTTAAGTTTAAATAAATTTAAAATACAAGTATGAGATTATATGTAAGTTTTAATAAATTCAGAATGCGACTAGCAGATTATATCAAGTTTTAAAAATTAAATTATAATAAATATACACTAAAAGTATAAGAGAATATTATTAAGTTTTAATAAATATTAAATACAAGTAGAATGATAAAATAAAATATTATTTAATATAGAGTGCATGCGTTTCCATATGTAGCTCCTTTTCATCCTAACAATTCGATTACCCTTGTAACATCTTTAAAACATTGAGCTAAACCTTAAGAACCTATTGTATGCAAACTTCGCGTTTTAATGGATTGTACCTGGTGTTCCGATCTTTAAGGTGTAACTTTGGATAAAATATGAACATTTTCTTACCGGGACACATTGACAAAAACCAAGAAAAAATCCTGAGGCTGCCTTCAACAATAACGCACTCTTCTTCTCTTTGCAACATTATAAAGTCCTCACACATAAAGATAAAATAGATACCCGAAGAAGCGCTGGTTCCTTTGTGGTAACTGATACTTCCTCACAGGTGAAGTAACCTTGGAGGACGAGGATGTGGTTGGGAGTAGGAAGAAACACGGACAGATGAGTGAATTCTTCGGAAGACTCAACGTGGAACCCGAATTCACAGGACAACTTGAACGGTTCGACTCTTTCTGCAACTAACTTTATATTTCTGCAACTCACTGATCATTCTGACAATGCTCGTTATTATAGATAAGATAAGGTATTCATGTGTATCCCCGTGAATACCAAGGTGGTTAATACACGGGCAATCGTCAGATCACCTCGCATCCACCGTCGGGTTACCGGAGCTATTGCAGTGTGTTGTATATGATAGGCACGTTCTTTCAATTTGGTAGAACCCCTTAATCCGCCGGATCAGGCAATGTCCGTTTAAGTGCCTTGCCCAAGGACACAGCCGACTAGGCTAGCGATTAGTTTGGAACCTTAAACTTCCTGAATTTTTTTATGATGATATTTTTGGGCATTGGAACTGTGAGGGTATATTTGTCAGCGTGTTTTAACGAGTCCTCTTACATTTGTAGATTATTGTTTTTCAGGTTAGCAGTTCGTCATATCAACACGTCAGTAACAACTTTCGTGACGTACGAAGATGGAAGCTACGTTTCATCCGGAAATGAATTACAATGTCCACTTGGAACTGTTCTAAGGGCAGCGGCTACGTGTGGTGAGTATGCAATACATATAAGTTTACTCTTTGTTCGATAACGTTAGTCTGGTGGTCTAGTGCGTCGCACTTTAGCCGAAAGGTTGTAGATACGAAACTGGTCGCAAGCTAGTCGGTTGTGTTCTTGGGCAAAGCACTTTACGGACATTGCCTGAACCCAGTGAATTAATGGGTTCTACTAAAATAAAGGAACGTGTGAATTATACAGAACACATTGCAATAGCTCCAGTAAACCGACGATGGGCGCGAGGTGATCTGACGATTGTCCGTGTGTTAAAATCCTTAGTTTTACCATTTACGGGGATAAACATGAATATCCCATCCTATCCTATTCTATCTGCTTTGTTATAACTATACATTACTGCTTTGTTAAGTATTTGTAGATAATAAAAATTCTACCACTAGAGTACATCAGCATCTACCTAATACGAACAATACCTAAAAGTGGAAGTCTCTTTTATTTAGTAAATAGGCCTTCGGATCAAGACCGCCAACTAGCGTTGAACAAACCAATTGCCTATTTTTACTCATCAGGGCAAAATTAATCATAAGGCCCAACTTATTTACCTTCATTTATGTATTGTACCCAGTGAAAAACCTTGAATCAATGCATTTACCGGGTCGAATTCAGCTAATTGGATTTCACATAAATATCGTTTTCTATTGTCCAGTCAACTGTCCAATTGGAACCTATTACGATGTATCGTTGATCGAATGTATCAGCTGTCCGGTGGGTTTCTACCAGGACGACGAAGCTCAGCTTTCATGCAAGGCTTGTCCTTTGCACACTTCCACACCTGGCAACCACACGAGGAGTCTCGAAGAATGCAAAAGTAAGTCTTATTGCATCTTGGGCCGGGTACATTGCTTTTGTTAGTGGCTTGCTGAAATTGATACTTAATATGCTGTAAATTATTAGTAAATAGAACAATAACCCAGTCAGTGAACTTTTTATGACAAATATTTAATATACCATTGCCGTATGTTTTCCTTTCCATATTTTAAAAGATCCTGCTAAGTGTTTTTATCGTGGAAACTAAAGTGTAAACTAAACTAAATAGTTTTAACGTTCATCGTAGCTTGTATATTTAATGAAAAGTTTTCGCGGTGAATTGTTAGTTAATTTTTCGTTAATATTACGAGAATGCTCTGTTGATAACGAGTTTGTAAATAAATATAGTCTAAAGGTGTATGTTCTTGATTGTAATATAATATAAAAACATAACGCCGATGGGTGAGAGCATGCGTGAATTAAAGTTAATATAAAACTTCATCAATGACTATTAGGAAAACGGTATAATATTCTTTGGACGAAAATGGGTGTATTATATATTCGAATTATAAACGAAATAGCCAGTAAAATAACTGTATCCTTAAGGACGTTTTGGTTATAATACATAGATCGAAAATAAAGAGTCGTGTTTTTACCGAAAGTTCTTCAAAGGGCTAATCATTATACTTGTCATCACCGTTTTCTAATACGAATATATAATACATCCATGATTGATGGACCAAAGAAAATTTGCACCTTTATTACTGCAAAACTTTTTTTTACATCTGATAAAAAATAAAAATATAAATTTCGTGATCAGATTTGTGCTCACTTGGTACATACTCCTTTAACGGCTTGGAAGTTTGTGTGGCTTGCGACAAACACACATATGCTGATGTGTATGGTTCCACGGAATGCACCACCTGCCCACCGGACACGGGCACGCCAAGCAGGGGAACTACAAGCTACATGCAGTGTGGACGTAAGTGTAGCGTTAAGCTTTTATGGAGAATTTGCATGTGTTTTCCTCGTAAGTGGGAAATGGAAGCGTTGTTTGACTTTTATATAGGATATTCATGTGTTATTCTCGTTAGTGGAAAAATAGAAGGGGCGTTATTACACGGGAAATTGTTTCCATCGCAACCTATTTAAATATATGGGAGAAAGAATATGTTTGTACCCGTTTCCAGATTATTAACAAAAAAAATGGGGTCGTCATTTCTAAAATACGACATAATACCACCTTAATTTAGAAACCATTCCAAATTGTTTGCACCATAACTAGAAGGTTTGTATAGTTTATTGCCAGCATTTAAAGAAGCAATACTAACGTCTGCCCTATTGAATAGCTTGGTGGCATAGTGCATCGCCTTGCAAGCGAAGGATTTCCGATTCGAAACGGATTGCTAACAAGTAGGTTTGGTCTTCAACAAGGCACTTAGCGTACATCTTATAAGCCAAGTGGCTTTATGGGATGTGCCAAAATTGAGGAAACGTCTAAATCACAGTCAACACACTTCAATATGTCTAATAACGTGGGTGTAATGCAATCTGATGATTGCCCTGTAATAACGCCGCTTTGCGTTTTCCCATTCACAGAGATAATTATGAATGCTGTTCTCTATATCGTCTGCAATTATAATGGTACCGTAGCCATTACCTTAATAGAATTATTTACTAACACCATTCGTGTGTAGAACTCTGCAACATCGGGTACGCTTCCCTCACTGGTATCGAACCATGCTATCCGTGTCCAGCAAACACCTACCAACCTGAACGAGCGACCCACTTCTGCTACAAGTGTCCATTGGGAGGCTACACAGTTTCTACAGGATCAACTGATCGACTTGATTGTATCGGTAAGCAATAACTTCAACAAAAAGTTTTGAACAACTTTATATTATACTGGTATAAAAGCAATAATTTCAAACAAATTTATATTAAACCGGCCAGAAAGGAATAATTTCCGACAACCTTTTATGAAACTGATCGGAAAGTCGTGCTTTACGTTCTAGTATATAACGTTTTACTGTATACAAAACTGTAACCTGTTAGTGCACGTCCATAGGATAATATACTAAATCCGTGCTTATATGATTTATTTTCTTTGATTTAAAAATATATAAAATTCTTGCTGGAAGTAGTATAATAAAACAACAAATACAAATGCGGAAAACAAATGCAAAATTCCAACTCTGTTCTATTATTACTCGTAATAAAACATACGATAGGATATGGCACGGCTATCGAAAAAAAAACGCATTGAGAACTAAAATAATTTTATTAAACCTCGCACAGCCGGGTAAACAGTGCAGTTTAGTTTGGTTTATTTTTCGCTTCTTTGTTACATTAAATATATAAGAATAGCACAGTTATTTAAAAAGGGTGCAGGAAAAATGGCAAAACTACAGTTGTTAAAACACGTCAGTAATGACACATGGTAAAACACGAAAAAGGAAAGTGGCAGTTTAACCTCATTGCAGTTTCTTATTGAAATTAGAGATATTGCTATAGATTTTAAACAACCAAACATAAATGTTTCGATTCCGCAACCGTCCAATGACGGTCCGACGCGTTACCACGGCTTTGTTACATTTTTACCAGGCTGTGTTTCGAACCCATGACAGGCTCATCACTAAGGCCGGGGCCGTATATTTTTGTTAACCATTCCGCACAGCCGTTCCAGTATTACATTGTTCCTAAGTCAAATACCTCTACGTCAGTTGAAACATCGTCCGCTGATGATTCAACCGAGTCGAAATAACAACGCTTTTTGTGATCGGATAGTCCTATATCGTTGCTCTCTTCTTTCGTGATGACTTTTTTCAAATCGACACTGGAAGTTGAGTCTAATGAGTTTTTTTCGCTTTTTATAAGTTCGGACTCTGGCATGTGTCCAGAGTACATAAGATGAAGGGATTGGTAAGCAGGTTCAATTTGATCCGTTGTCGAAGACTTTTCCTCCCTGTACAATTCATTACCAGGTTGAAGAATACTCATTTCAAACGAAGAAACGCTCTCGGACCCAACGCTGCTCTCAATTCTTTGTCTCCCAATAGATTTGGGAATATTAACTTGGCATGAATTTTCGACGAAGGGTTTAATGTCAGTCAAGGAACCAGTAGATAAAGTATCATTCCGTCCTTTATCGGGGGTTGGTCTTTCCAAAGTAAATGAGCATTCCGAACTGGACTCTGATAACGAAAGGTCAAGTCTTGATAGACGATTAGTTGCCGATAAGTTATCTTGGAAGTTAAGGTTGTTCCGAGCAGTTCCTTGGTTTGAAAACCTGTTACCAGAGCCAGAGCAGGTTCTCTTATCAGTTGTGCCGTTTCGACTTTTGCTTCTCCAATCTTGCATTGGTAGCGGTGAGAAAGTCGGCACTTTCAGGCCGAACTGGGTGATATTAGAAACCTCAGGGTCACTGTCCGAGATGTTAGGCGGTTCAGCTTCACTGTCTACAGCAACGAACAACGAATCGCTGCTCTCCTTTCGCTTGTACCTCGGATCGTATTTACGCTTTGCCGATCTGTAGTCTTGTTCAAGAACCAGTTTCCCACCTTTTTTCGATTCTTCAGGGTCGCCTTCCCCGCTAATCCCACTGCTACACATTGATAGCATGGAATATTCATTTTTCGTGTTGGAAGCACAAGGCGTGCTGGAGTCTTCAGAATCAGAGTCTGTTTGATTTGCCGTAACATCCGCGTAGTCTGCGCACCTTGGTGGAGGCGGAAACTGAAAATCAAGTTCAGAGATAAGTACAGAAGGTTGCGCGCGCACGCTTTGGCTCCTTCTGGGGCGTCTATGTCCATGACCGGACTTTGCACAGAACCCATCGATGCCGCTGGTTGCTGGATTCTCTCTACTGAATCGAGCTGAAGAGCCACGCGTTAACCTTCTTGTGGATATTGAACCGGTAAGGCAACCATCTGTCTGACTTTTATCCGTATGCTGCCCAAAAACGCGTTGCAGCGGAAGCTTTTCTGAATCCTGGCCAGTGCAACTTTTATGGAAATTCAAATCTTTAAAATCGGTATTTCTTTTTGCCGTTTCAATTTCCTGAAGCGCTTCGAGCATTTGCTGGGTTGCGTGGTCCTTTTTTCCACGCTTAGATATCCTGTAGGTGGCACTGGAAATGCTACTGCTCTGCCTACTGATAGGTGCGGACGCACAGGGCAAATCAATGTTCGAATTCAACTCCGCACTTGGGATAAGAATAAAATCATCAACGACGTTAGTGTTCGCGGCACAGAACATACTTTCAGGACGACTTTTTCTGTCTCTTTTGGACCTTTTCCGAGATCTACCGGAGCACCTCTTTTCGGAGTAGTTTCTCGATAACCTCCCCCCATTATCCGCAACATCTCGCAAACTTACAGCTCCCACAACGCTACGAGAATCTCGCTTAACGTTTTCAGCGACAGCGTCATCAACTGATAACGTTTGTCGGAGTTGTTTCTTCGTTGAATCAGAGTTCCAAATCGCGTGGCTTGGGTACGACGCAGACTGTCGACTGCTGTTTGGAACTCCGTTCTTACCTCTATACCGCTCGTCCCAACTTTGTGCGGGCACGGGAGAGCGCGGCGGGACCATAGGAGGGGTGGATGGGTCACTTAAAGATACCAGCCGTCTATTTCCGGCCAAACCACGCTCCATATTCAAATCTCCGCCTAAACCAAACGATCCACCGTTGGTCCACCTGACATCAACTCTTCCGACTCGATCTGAAGATTGGATTGGCTGTCGGGGTAAAGGTCTTCTTGCAAGTGGGTTGTCGTAAAGAAGAGGATAGTTGCTGATCGACCTTCATAAGGAAACAGTCGTTATACTTGGTATAGCATAGTTAAGACAAATAAATGTTGATTTTTCTTTTCCGGCAGGTTCGGTCAGGGGAAATATGGCAAAAAAATAGATGTTTGATTTGACAAAATAAGGGCTTTGGATAGGAATAAAATAATCATGTCTTATCAATGAAAATGTTAAAACGCCTTAAAAGACGTCGTCAGATTACTGAACCCCCCATCGGGTTATTGGAACTACTTACTGCATTTTGTTTTAAAGGATTTAGAAGTTTTTACTATAAAACTCTTACACAATCATAATTTAAATTCGCTAGAACAGGATATTTATGTTTTAACCCCCTTCATGGCGAGGTTGTTAAATATTATTAAGACCTTTCCACTGTTTCATGCCAATTTATTAAATGTTAAGATTGCATGTCATAGTCACCTGATTGATTCAGAGGTCGGTTGCCTTGTTACTTCCCGTTTCCCAATGCAGCATCTGCATACACCAGAACAGGAGATTTTAGTATAAGGTGAATGGGTTAGTCTCTAAAATAGGGAAGTGTATACGAGGCATCTTACGAATGGTAAATACAAAATGGCGGAAAATATAAACGAAATGGATTTTAGTGAATTAAAAGAATGAAATCATATTGTACTAAACAGACACAATATAGTATTAGTCTTGTATACAACATAGCATAAATCCCGATGTTACATTTTTTAGTGTCACAGTTGGTTCAAAAATCGGTATAACGTCAAAATGTTGGTGTCAATTTTCTCAAAACCCTATCTTTCTACGTACCCGCACCTTTCAGCTTCTGGTTTGAATCTCCATTTCAGCACCATAGCTCCACATATGGACATCACAAACACCACTGAGAACATGCCTGCAACCAGTAACCAAGATAACACGTCATCTTGATGGGTTCTATACATTTTGTCATGACTGCGCGCATCGTCGTGTATACCTGAAAGAATTGTGGATATGAAAATGAAATGGCTTATCATATTCCATATCAATTTGGTTCGTTTTTGTTTCGGTCATTGATACAGTAAAAAATATTATTAAAGATATGTAAAATATGTAACCAGAAAATGGCAAAATTACATAATTTATAACATGTCAGTAAATACACATTATATAACATTATAAAGAAGGCAATAAAGTAATATTTAAAAAAAACTGGAATTTCTGTGAAATTGGCTAATAATTTCAATTATTACACAATTAGTATGAAACTACAAACGCCTTTTTATTTTAATACATAAAACTTCTTTATTCGCAATATAGACAGTATAATATATTATCATGTCTTATCTATGAGAATGTTAGAATAGTCACAAAAGTTTCACATGGGTCTAATCATTTTCAAAACTCACCATAATTAGTGTAATGGGGGTACATCCCATCATTCAGGTGCCTAAAAACAAGAATATATGATTTATTAGGTTAAACCACCACGTTTGATATTTATAGAACCTCGCTTGCGTGTACAAATGTCACGCTTGTACTTTAATTAAAAGTCGTATCAATATAGATGGTAATAGGACGGCGTGTGTGTGTCATAACATTTAATTGACGTAGAAAAGGCGCTTATCTTACTTGGATTTCGACATTGCTCTCTCTTTGGTCTCGATTGCGTCATATTCTATTTCTGTATCGCTTCCAGCGTTGGAACGGCTTTCTGGGTTGTGATTGGCCACTTTGGTCATGTGACCAGCTGCGCCAGCGTCAGGAAGTCTCGCCGTGACGGCTCGTTCAGCAGCATGCCTCTTCCTTGCGTTAGGAGGAAGTGTTTTCGCCATTGGGCGCCGCGGCGTCGGAGTTAAAACCAATTCAGAAACCCCAGCCAAACGATCCAAGATCGCCGAGGTCGTTGTAAGGTAAACTTGGGATTTTGTTGCCAACTCGTCATATGTCGACGTGGTCTTGAACCTAATAGGATTACTGGTTGCACGATTGGTGTGTATTTCCATTGTATTCTTCTGCTTTTTAACAGTAGTTGTGCTGGGTGTAGAATCATCCTGTGTAAACGCCCAATTTCACCATTCATGCTGTTACTTTTATTCAAAAACTTACCGAAGGCATTACCACCTCCACGGGTGTGTCGGCAATAGCAGCCCTGCCCGGCAGTAAGCCTATTGATAGATCCTGCTCTGTAAATTGGTCTATAGAAACCCCTGCAAGCCTCGTAGGCTCCCAGCACCTCAAAGAGTCCAACCCGTCGCCTCGATCACGTCTCAACCGGATTAACACCCAAACCAGGAAGCAATCGCACCTAATCGAGAAGTACTCACATGATTAAAGGGGAAACTAAAAGGAGGGCAAGTGGGAACAGGAAAGGATGAAATCTGCACACTAAAATGAAGAATTTGTTAAGGGTTTATTTTTTTGTATAACCCATTAAATTGCTTGGTTTGGGTAACCTCTACTCTGTACACTGGCCAATTGGCAGGCAACTGGTTTCGATTGGCTTGTTTGGAGTGGTCAACGTCGTATTTACAGTCAATGCCTCATTCATACTGGTTTTGATCTCACCACCTCTTAGTTGGATTTTTGAACGCAATACAATTGTGTGGGAGATAAATGCAGGATTTGATACACCATTTCATAACTGTAAATCAGATTCTCTATGTTTCGTTACCGTCCTACCAACAAACCAATATTCACTATCTTAAGTGTGGTAGTCACAGTTTGCACAATGTATGTGATTTCAACGGTACAGATAAGTTATACTAAATCAAGAAGTGCCAAGGAAGACACATCAAGGAATTATAATCAGTAGATAGATGGGGCGAAATAAGACAGTGGTAATACTTTAAGATCTCGGTGTTCTAACGTTAAGATCTTAGTGCTCTACTCTAATACTATGTAAACCAACCTTCTGAGCCTAGGCTAATATCTAGCAATGATCATTTTAGTTATTGGAATCCATGACAGCAAATGCAAATTTATAGCTCCATGGACAATAACGATTGTGGGAATTGAACTCTTGCACTATCAGCCGGGCAAGCATCCAAGCAAAGAAAAAACACTCACCTCCATCTATTGTTTTGCAGTGAAAGTTTGTTTAACATTCGCAATCGAGAAAAAGTGAGGTAGCGCAGAGTGATTAAAGAATTGTTGCTGAGATCGATAATCTGAAGATTCTTGTTGAAGTAGAAGCATGAGTGGGAATGAGGATCTGACACAACCTCTCTCGACGAGTTGGACAACTGTATCAAAATACGCGTGTCAGTTGTCTTCTACTCAACCAAAAATGACCAAAAAATTATCAAGTGATTTCTACTTGACTAAAACAACGATCAAATGCTTTCTACTCAACCCAAAAACACCAAAAAACAAGTGTCAAATGCATGACACCCAAAAACGCTTAAATACTTTTTACTTAACCTCCCAAAAAGCCTAAAAAACTACTTGACCCAAAATTGGAGAACGTATCTCCCGGATCGTCTCCAAGAAATGTTATTTTGTTTGGTTGCCTTTCTGGCAGGAACAGTTTGATCAAACAAATTAAGCTTATCAGATCGACCGCTTTTAATTAGCAAACAGCAGTTCAACAAATGCCTAATTAACGCAATAAACTTTACGAAATTAGCCTGGCACCGAGAAGGCTGCTACATCGGGCCTGGCATGACATTATCGTGAAGGTATGTGACATCGTTACCTTGATACAATCGTCCCTTGGAGGTTGAATCTGGGGATCCAAACTTCTGATCTGGTTCCCGGAAAGAAGAAGTTTCTGCAAGCTCGCCATTCCCCGAAATGTCTCGGCGGTTATTTCACGAATGCTGAAATAGCAATGCTTTACTTGGTGCAGGGTTTAGTACTCGGAAACAGTTGTAAAGCTTAATAAACGGTACACAATAGCGACGCAGACTTGTCGAGGGAATTAAACGGCCCAAATAGCCTATTATGGGCAATGCTTTCTTTTTTAATCTGACCAAAATAGGTCAAACCCCCAAAATATCGAAGCATTCGACAATACAATATTGTTCTGCTGGTTTAAAGTCTATATATTTATCGGGCTGTCAAATACAAAGTTGTATCCACGCAATAGGTAACAATGCTTAAACTCGTTGATAGGTTGAATAAACACATCAACGTTTGCAACATATACAACACATGTTAATAGCTCAGTTAACTGAAGAAGAATTTAGATAAACTGACGATTGTATAACATCTCTTGCATTTTTCCACTTAGAAAAAAAAGCATATTGCATAATATCCAAGGCATGGGTTATTTAATTAAATATTCCCGCGCCCTAGAGACCTCTTCTGGACTTTTACAAGATCCCACACACTGAAATACACTTACTTGTTATTTTGAAGATTCAGCGAAATTAACGAATTCTGCCGAAGGAAGGATCCATCTGCAATAGTCATGATGCTGTTTCTATCCAAACGCAGTCTCTTCAGGCTTCTCAAGGAAGCAAATAGCTTTTGTGAAATCTTTGAAATATGATTGTTCGACAGATACAGATCGCTCAGATAGATCAATCCGTCTAGTGCACCAGAAAAGATTTCTAAAAGAACGAAATATTTAACTTCACTTATACAGAAATCACTTATACAGAAAAGACATGTTGTGCATTAAAAAATGCTGTTGAGTTATCTGAACGAGTTTGGGCATAAATTGGTGTTATTTATAAACTATCGGATGCATCGGCTATTTACTTCTATTGTAATAAATCAAACGGCATTTAAATGCATTGAATTGAAAACCAATTTTTTGTATATACAGTTGTTTCAGCAGAAAGTATGATGCAAATTAATTATTTTTAAAAATGTCGAAACACTTCAAAAAAACAATACAATCATTGAGATTTATTCTTATGCAATCTATCTTGCTACACAAGAAGGCCCCACTAGTTGAAGCTAATAGTTTTTGTTATGTGCTTTGTATTATGTGTGCTGAAATTATAGATTACAAAATTCGCTTGTAGCGTTGGAGACTTAATTTTTCTTTAAAATAACTTTACTGTTTAAAAAACGTTTAGCTGGTACTCGTTTCTTTATGTTTTTTACAATGTACTGAACAGATAAATTTTACTATTTTGGGTACAGTCAAATTTAATAAGTCTTCGGTACTTCTACAATTAGTGGACTGGTGTATACAATAAAGTGCCAATTAAGAAACTAGTTGAATTTATATAATCAGTTACAGCATAACAGGCGTGACCCCAAGTACGAGTACCGGATCTGGTAACCTTACTCATTAAAACTAGTAGTTAATTTACTTGTTATGTTGTTTTGCGAAAGATCCAATTTTCTAAGGCGTCCAAGTTGGCTGAATACGCCTCTTCTGATCCAGCGCAGCCTGTTCTCGGCCAAGTTCAAGTCGTTGACGTTGCGTGCCAGTCGAAACGCCCCTGGTTGAAGATTGTAAATCCTGTTGTTGTGCAGTGAGATTGTTTGTAGAGACGGACTGTTTAAAGCTGAAATCTAAAAAAGTTAAAGTTAGTTTTACTGAATTTGCTTATTCCGACCGCAGGCTTCTTTCTGTTTTCTTTTTTTTTTTTTTTTTTTTTTTTGAGCCAAGTTTCGAACCTATGACGGGCTCGTCACCAGGACCGCTTTTTGTATAATAGTCTGTATATGTATCGGTCGCGTTAACCATTTGGCCACACGACCGTACACAGGCTCTCTTTCTTGCCCAGATTTAAACAGGCGGTACTTTTTAACTTCGGTAGGGAAGAGTGAAAGATTCTGTGGTGCGAGAATCTTTCGTTCTTACACACATAGTTGTGTAATACATACACAATCAATACAATCTAACTATAACAATATCTGGCATGGCCTTAATCGCAATAAGACTCTTCGATTACAATCCCACATCGTAGCCAATTAATGGCGCGACGCGGACACAGCCTATACTAAGTGGGTCTGCGCACCTTTCTTGCATTCTTAAAGATAGAAGTCTTGGCAGCTTTGACTACCAGAATTTGAGCATAAAATTCTGATGATTAGTTATCGCACCTCACCTCTATCCCTATCTGTAGCCGAATGGTTAGCGTGGCAGATTCATATACAGCGTGTGTGGCCGAATGGTTAGCGCTACCGATTTATATATAGCATGTGTGGTCGAATGGTTAGCGTGGCCGATTAATACACAGCATATGTGGCCGAATGGTTAGCGCGACCCATTCATATATAGTATGTGTGGCCAAATGGTTAGCGCGACCCATTCATGTGTATAATATGTGTGGCCGAATGGTTATCGCGACCGATTCATATATAGTATGTGTGGCCAAATGGTTAGCGCGACCCATTCATGTATATAGTATGTATGGCCGAATGGTTAGCGCGACCCATTCATGTATATAGTATGTGTGGCCGAATGGTTATCGTGACCGATTCATATACAGCATGTGTGGCCGAATGGTTAGCGCGACCGATTCATATACAGCATGTGTGGTAGAATGATTAGCGCGACCGATTCATATACAGCATGTGTGGTAGAATGATTAGCGCGACCGATTCATATACAGCATGTGTGGCCGAATGGTTAGCGTAATCAATTCATATACAGCATGTGTGGTCAAATGGTTAGCGCGACCGATTCATAAGCAATTATGGCCGAATACTTAGCACGACCGATTTATAAACAATGATGGTCGAATGGTTAGCGCGACCGATTCATATACAGCATGTGTGGACGAATGGTTAGCGCGACCAATTCATATATAGCATGTGTGGCCGAATGGTTAGCGCGACCCACTCATATACAGCATGTGTGGCCGAATGGTTAGCGCGACCGATTCATATACAGCATGTGGGGCCGAATGGTTAGCGCGACCGATTCATATACAGCATGTGTGGCCTAATCGTCAACGTAACCAATTCATATAAAGCATGTGTGGTCGAATGGTTAGCGCGACCCATTTATATACAGCAGCATCATATCACTTACCGAATTAATTCTGTTACCCTCCGCCAGTAGCATTAAAGTAGTTGGGGGAATGAAATCTGGAAAACTTCGTAGACCTTTCCGAGTGCACTTGACTGTCGTGCTTATACAAAGACATCTTGTAGGACAATCTTTATAAGCAAGAATTGTATCCAACTGTATCAACGTCACAGCTACAAACAATACAGCTTTCTCCATGCGACTGTTTTGGCGTACGCTTCACCTGCGTTTACATTCAATTTCCTCTGTTAAACGAACTTGAAATATATACGGAATAAACTTGCCTTTTGCAATACTCTGCACCTTAAATCTCTGAAAAAGTGCAGTGCCTCCTATACCAAGAGAAAGTTTTAATCCTAAAGGCGCCTCTCTCTTTCAACATGGTTTCCGAATTCAACTTTCGTTTTCTTTCGCTCGCTATTGCTTCCGATTTTAAGCTTACTCTCCGATTCCAGAGCCTTGCTTGAAACCGCCAAGCAACGTGGGAACCGGACGTGTTGCAAGCGAGGTTCGCCCAAACCGCAATGTTCAACACGCTTATTCAGAAAGTTGCGTGCAGGGTCATTATGACAATACGTCATATACAACGTTTGCTAAATCCGAAATTTTGATAACTCAACGCGCTTTAAAACATTATACAATGATCCATATTTAATTACTCACAGATTTAAATGCGTTTTATTTGTTTATCAGGTATTGAACAAGCACCAGACAACTACACGGAAGAAATTCTCGCTTACAGCGACTGCTTTATGGGTTCGTATCTTGCTTGACCATGTTTCTGAATCCATATATATATATATATAGACGCATTGAAAAATAGTGCATAAAGTAAATGTCGAATCGAATTGATGGTAGAATAACCATTTTTGTAAAAAATGTGAGCATGAGCACAAAATACACAAAAAAGGACAAAAAGATAGATAATAAATTCTTAAAAATAACATCCCTAAGTAAGATACGTCACATTACTAAATTTACAAGAGTTTTAGTTATTTACTGCAACTATTTTCAGTGTGATATTAAGTTGGTAATGCTTGTGATATCTTCTTTTTGGGCTGTTTAATTTCCATCGAAGAATATACTCTACAAAAATATCACCGGTACAGTTAGAATATATAAGCGCTTCCAGATGCTGATTGCCGCGATAACATTGCAGTATCTGCTGACGGTCGATTTAAAGCAATTGCACGCTTTGGTACTTGACCTTGTGAGGAAATAAATCTAGGCACTTCCGACCGATAACTTTGATTACCAATGTAGTGTTACTAATCAATCGTATAGTGAGGACTAATTTGGCTTTGTGGTTTATGTGTGGATTATTAGACAGTTCCAATAGCACGCCTTTCAACTTTACAGAGCCGTGTGATAACGAAGGAACCTGTGAACCCAGTCCAGCTGGCTTTATTTGCATCTGTCAAGCTGGATATGTAGGTAAGCGAAAATAAAATCCATAAAGTGTTTAGCATTACGTAAGCTTATAAGCATTAATCTTTGAGCTGCGTATTTTTAAACGTCACATAGCAGGTGATAGGATAGGATAGGATATTCATGTGTATCCCCGTGACTGGGGAAACCAAGGGGGTTATCACACGGGCAATCGTCAGATCACCTCGCGCCCACCGTCGGGTTACCGGAGCTATTGCAGTGTGTTGTATATGATAGACACGTTCCTTCAATTTGGTAGAACCCATTAATCCGCTGGGTTCAGGCAATGTCAGTAAAGTGCCTTGCCCAAGGACACAACCGACTAGCTAGCGACCAGTTTCGCACCTTCAACCTTTCGATTGAAAGGCGACGCGCTTAACCGTTAGACCGACCGGCCGGACGAGACCGACCGATCTTGTTTAGCGTTTACCTCTCGGCCAAATAACGTCCTTTAATTATATTATCCTGTTTAAGTATATTTCAAAAGCGGCCGGTGACGATATATTAGCACGAACAAGTGGTTAGAGGCAATATATTAGATATTTTAATAAACGGATAAGTTTTGAACCCATCAATGTACTCGTCACTTTAAGGCCGTTTTTATATAAAAATCTGTATATGAAAGGACCATTGGGGACACAAAATCTTTTACATATAATATAATGTTTCTAAAGATAGATCACTTTATGTACAATTAACTTAGCCCAATACAACTAATCGCAAGCGGGAGGTTTTGAACCTTAAATCTTCCTACTCTTGGCACGACGCACCAGCGGACAAGCCATATTCTACATATGAATTGTTTTATTTTCTTCCCTGGCAGGTACTAACTGCGAAACAAATTTTGACGAGTGTGCGAGCAACCCATGCGAAAACGGCGGTGTGTGTTCTGACCTAATCAATGAATACAGGTAGCGTAGTTGACATAGATCAGTGAGTGCAGACCTGGAAATATATAAATTATGTTACGTTCTTCTTTAAGCTAACCACTAACCCCCTTGCGCAATCGCGAGGTAATCTGACGACTGCCTGTGTGATAACGCTACCTTACGTATTCGCGAGGTTTCTTATGAATGCCCGTGTGAGAATGCTCCTTACGTATTCGCGAGGTAATCTGACGACTGACTGTGTGATAACACTACCTTACGTATTCGCGAGGTTTCTTATGAATGCCCGTGTGAGAATGCTCCTTACGTGTTCGCGAGGTAATCTGACGACTGCCTGTGTGATAAGCGCATTTTTAGTCATTGGCGATAAAAATAAATATTTAATCCCCTTTTATCCCTACAGTTGTGAGTGTGCTCTTGGGTACGAAGGTGAGACGTGTTCGGTGGAGACAGACGAATGCGCTTCCAATCCATGTGAGCATGGAGCGACATGTGTGGACTTACTGGCAAGTTTTTCTTGCGAGTGTGGAGCAGGATACGCAGGTGAATGCTTGGCTAGATTCGCTTCTTTAATACCAACTTATTTAGGTATGTCGAATGAAATGATTTTTTTTATTCAGGTCTGTCGAATGAAATGATTTATGCTAGGACTTCAAGCCTAATAAAAAGTCCTCGTAGACAAAAAGCATACTATTTAGCCATTGTATGTTTAAAAATGTACTGACGAAATCATTATATTAACCTGTTCGAAAGTTAGACCGGTAAAACTACAAAAATAGCGTACAAAGTTAGGAGCGAAAATCTAGTGGTGCTGGGTTCGAAGTCAGACCCGGTATACAAATCTACAAAAACCCAACTCTCTCACATAGGTGAACTCTGTGAAATCGACATAAACGAATGTGAAGGCTCGCCTTGTGCCAACGGAGCGGAGTGTTTGGACCTGGTTGGAAGGTACGAGTGTGTTTGCACCCCTGGATACGCTGGGGAAAGGTGTTACGTTGACATTGATGAATGCTCATCGGATCCCTGCCAAAACGGAGCGACTTGCAGCGACCATGTCAACGGTTTCACGTGAGTTTAGAATTTCCTTTTTTATATTTATTCTCTTTTATTTTCCCTCCACACACCGCCTTGTTATTAAAATGTAATGCCGGACAACGTAGATATCGAAAAACGGTTGTGTAGTCGAATGGCTAGCGTGACCACCTTATGTACAACGTGTCCTATTACTATGCAGAATTTTCTATTTAAAAACGGACCAAGTGACAAGTCATTTAGGTAAATTGGCGCGGAAAATAGATATTAGTGACATTATCTATAATAATCGATAAATTTGGTATTGGTATGAAAAACTAATATTTGAACTGCGGGTCAAATCAGTTTAATTTAAGAACTTGAATCATTAAATTAGTGTAATTTAAGAATTTTCAAGAATATCAATTGTGGTGGAATATATACCATAAATAAAACAAATTTAAATATCAGTGCATATTGATTAGTCATCCATATATTTACTTACAAGTCACTCAATGCTTTGTTTACCATTTTAGGTTTGTTTGGCGATTTCGCAATTTATACATTTATTCTGGCATTGTGTTTGATATACTTAAAATCATAATATTTGGTGAGGGGTTTGTCACCAAGATCGTTTATTGTATAGAATTGGTATATGTATCGGTCGCGTTAATCGTTCGGTCACACCATATTACTCCAACGCACGTAGCTGTTGGACTTCATACTCTTGTACCTGCAATTCCGTCGCCAGAATTTAGTTCAGCGACCTTTTGGCATTTACTGGCGAACAGCATGCCTGTAAAGACAGACTTGTTGACATTTCTAAAGTGACGTGACGTACAAGGTATTGACGTGACGCACAAGTGTACCGGCCTTATGTAAGGTTTTGTTCAATGGGTTGATATTAGGCATTTTGTAATACTATTACATAAATTATACTAATGTTTTAATTAATTTTAGTATACCGTATACCGGCCTTATGTAAGGTTTTGTTCAATGGGCTGATATTAGGCATTTTGCAATACTATATGACATAACTCCTAATGTTTTAATTAATTGGCGCTAGACGAACGACTGTGAAAGCATTTTCCACAAATGTTTTCTTTAATCAAGAGTAAAAGTCAGCGGTTCGAAGTCATTATGGACATGTTTTAACCGTCGTTTTGTCGTCCCTTTTTCCATTTCCAATTTTTTTTATAAGATCCTGCTGCGTGTTTTGTCTTGGAAACAGAAAATAAACTAAATCGACTACCACCAATATATGCGTTGTGTTACATACTCTTTTTCTTTTATTATGCTGTAATTTGACAATGAAACATGGTATATTTACCAATTTTGACTTACAATTATCGCATCGACTCCAGGACAAAACCGGCTAATGATTTTAAGACCGCATTGTCTCATTGTGTATGGTAAACGTCTGTGCGTTGGTGGCTTTCACCGTTCTGCCACACAACGGCATTAAAATTACAGGTCACCTGTTATTATCAATAAAGCGCTGTAAACTGACCCTTCCAGGTGTGAATGTGAGGTAGGGTACGAAGGAACACTTTGCCAAATCAACCACGACGACTGCGCCGATGTCCACGAACCATGCACCAATGGAGGAACTTGTGTGGATATGACGAATTCGTACCGGTGCGTGTGTGCGCCCTCGTTTGCCGGAGATGCGTGTGAAACAGGTTGGTGTAGTTTGCAAAATACCGACCTGAAACATAACCATATTAGAAAAGGTTAGTAACGGGAAAAAAAGGTGTTATCACATGGGAAAGCTTAAGACAAGCTCGCACACACCGTCACGTTGTTGTAGTAAATGCAGTATGTATATTGATCGAGAAGTACTTATTTTTTGTCAATGTTCCAATGGATTCAGGTAATTTCGGCCAAGTGTCTACCCTATGGACACAATCGACCATGCAGATTGCAGAGGCTGTTTTCGATCTATAACCTTTCTGCTGAAAGCCAATGCTTTAACTGACTGAGCTATTGGCATTTAAACTGATAATTCTTTAGAATTGGCCCCTGATTTTGACCTTTTATTTGGACGAGCGAACACTTACCACCACGTACACATGAAAGAAGGAATCCGAAACATGACCGAAGTCACAGTCGCATTTTATGTCAAGTCCAATCACACCGAAAGCGAAGGGACCCCATTTTCTTACGGAATCGGGAAAGGACCGCTTGCGGATGTGCTAACTCTCACGAACCTTGCTGCCTTGACCCTGTATGTATTGGAATTGTTACCTTTGTAAAGTATACTTTTTTCTTTCTTTTTTTACCAGGTTGGTTTCGAGACCACCACGGGCTCGCCACCCGCCACTCTTACTTTTTATATTTTATTTAAATTATTTAAATTTTAATGTTTCCTTAGAGCGTTTTTGGTTTACATACCAAAAAATTTGGGTTATCAAATATCAAAGCCTATTTAGGGGATTTTGGGGATGGGAATTTCCCTAAAAATTTGTATTGTGAAGAATAACATCATAAGTATTTCGTTGTAGTGTATGAAGATCTAAAGTAGCGATATTGAATTCCATTCTGTCGTGATGCATTAAAAACTGCATTAGTATAGTGGTTAAAGGTAGCAGTTTAGACGCGAAAAGTGCTGGTTTTTATCTTTACCCTGACGATTTTCTGCATTGTTATGTCCCTGGGCCAATGCTTATAAAAGGTCAAAAGTGAACACCAAAAACCAATATTTATTGCTGCAAAAGTTTAAACAATTTTTTATTGAACATTTTTTAAACTGTTTTGTAAAAGTTCCACGTTGTATGTTTTGTGCAAACAAAAAACACACACATCTACCAGTATGGAAAGTACGGCAGCTGCACACTCGAGTTTTTTTTCCCTGCGTCTTTGCACACTTGGGTAATTTCACACACGCTCGCGAGCTGGCAGTATAAACATCGTATAATTTCCAACAAATCTGTAAACCTACCTCTGGACCTCGGGTAATTTAATGTCGGTACGTTTTTTGTTACGTAGTTAGATATGTTAGCTGATGCACACGATAGATTTAGGATAGAATAATATGTTAGTTTAAGATTTTTACAAAATAGTAATAAAATGGAGATTTTGTTGGACTTTGCACACTGCACACTTAAATATTTGGTGTGTGCACACTCGAGATCTCGGCGAAAATTGACGTACTTTCCATACGGGCACATCTAAAGTTTACCCAAATTAAAAAAAAACATTTATGCCCCATTCCTGGAAAAACATTCATATCTTTTACTGAGTTTTTTCTTTCCTCAGTTATGTCAATGGAGAGTCAGTAGTAACCGATGCGCGGAAGATTAACGATGATCAATGGTATCATGTGGTTGTGACATGGAAGAGTGAGGGAGGGGAGTGGGCCATCTATCTCAACCACTTCCGAGAGGTTGGGGGTACAGGACTCCAGGAGGGGACTGTTATCCCAGGAGGTGGAGTCCTAGTCCTTGGTCAGGAGCAGGATTGTTTGGGAGGATGTTTTTCAGCTTCTCAGGAATTTATAGGTAAAATTCTTCAATAAATTAGCCTGGTCAGATGTCTGAGATGTAGACCAGAGGTTTATCGGCCAAAAGGTTGCAGCATCGAAACTAGCTGCGAGCTAGTTAGTTAAGTTCTTTAACAGAAGGTACTTAAACCTAGTGGCTTAGAGCTTTTACCAAAACTGTACTAATGTATTCTTTGAATTTAATACCCTGCAATCGTTCTGATAAACTGATAAACTGCACAAGGTAATGTATTGAGAACCCCTGTTATTATGCTGCTGTTAGCATATGACTCACATCCCTGGTAATTAAAATATTTTTTTTATTCAACACTTTAACATTTACAGGGATCTAATACTAACTGCTTGCTTGTCAGGTGAATGTTGCTTAAACCGTGTAGATTATTAAACTCAAAGATTATAGTGCAATGTGTCTGTCTATTTTATACTTGAAAGGAACCAACCTTACACGTTTTTTGTAACAAACACATCTTAAAATGTTCTTACCTGTATGCGTTTTATTTCTGCTGTGTTTTTTAATTGATCAGTGTAAAACATATAAATATTTTCAACCCTCAGGCACCATTTCCCAATTCAACTTATACGACTACGCCATGACACCGCAACAAGTGGTTGCCCTGCACAGAAACTGTGTCGGAAACAAAGGAACAGTGCGCGCATGGCCAGATGCATTGGGCGGTATCGTTGGACAAGTCGATATTATAAGGCCTCCCTCTTTCTGCACAGCATGCCCACCTATTCCAAGCAACAATAACTTGGCCCCCACAGTTGTGGTAAGGATAGGATATTCATGTTTTATTCCCAATGAATGAAAAACATGCATTGAATTATTACATGGACACTCATCTGATTTCCTTGTGCACACCATCATGTTTCCGCTATTGCAATGTGTTGTATATGATTAAGCTTTATATGTTTAAGATGTTTAAATACTTTTATTCTCATCAATTACACAACACCATAGTGGTTAAAAAAATACGATATAATAGCCAACACTTTCCGTGTGGTTATAATCAGCCTTCATAAGCCCTTACAGGTCATCCCTGGAAATAAATGGATTATATGATTAAATAGAATATATGATAGAATAGGATATTTATCCCTGTAAATGGGAAAACCAAGGGGGTTAACAAACCGGCAAAAGATCACCTCTTGATTACGTTTTTAGAAGGGTATCACACTAAATCCAAAACTTATTTAGCTCGATTTTATCAAGCAACTAGCTTGCATTCATTAAGAGCTAAACCAAAACTGCTACTTAAAGACTGCTACTCAAAGACTAAAGCTACACCATCAGTGGAGTTAATTTTTTTAACCCTTTCATCTTGTTTTCCCAGAATGACTTCACCACCAAACTGTCATGTGAAGCCGGGTACAACCTGAGGGTGAGACGGGGGTCGAACAGCAGGCGTGTCGGGGACGTGACGCTCAATTGTGGGAACGAAGGTGTGTGGAAGATAAAGGGAAGGAACCGACCCAACCCAACAGCCATATTCTTCTGCTCCAGAATCAGCTGTCCAGCACTTCAAACGGTAGTTTTCAAGATCTCACCCTAATATAGGTTTATAGTACAAGTTTGAGATGCTGTTTTGTTTCATAACTGGTCACAAGACACATACAGTTTTTATTATCAAAGACTGGTATAGCAATCTAATATATCATTAATTTTAACCACTTTTTATTTTAAAATGATTTACCCACTGTTGGCTATATTATTCTTAATTTTATATGTTTTTAAATAAAATTAAAAAAAAACTAAATTGACCTAAATTATATCGGCATATGTTAAGAATGCACCAAAGAAACGAGTGTCGATTTGTGAGAATCAGTGTTTTAAAGTATTATCCATTATCAGGTAGAAAATGTTGATGTGGATGTTGTTGGTACAAGATTCAATGACACAGTCACTTATACCTGCAACACTGGCTTTCTACCAACCCAGCCGTATGTTATAAGATGCCAAGCAAATAAGGTAAGTTCCTGTTGAGCTTTGCCAAACTTATTTCTATTTATCATTACATTTCTCAAGCCCAAAGTTGGAATATATGGCTTTTTTTTTAATTCATACTTAAATCATTGTGTTTAAAAAAGGTTTAATTGCATTGCTTAAAGACAAAATCAACTAGTTAGTCCCAGATTTTAGTCTCGCCACCTTTCGGCTTGCAGTATAATGCATTACCAAGCAAACTGGGAGGAAAGTGATGATGGGGAGCTAAATAGCTTAGTAGGTTAATACTTGCAGGATCAAAATTGCTCACTAGATAGTCGGTTGTGTTTGGGCAAGGCATTTAGCAGACATCGCCTAAACCCAGTGGATTAATTGATTTTTATAATAAAACTGAACGTCTCAAACACATTCATTGTACACACTGCAATAACTCCAGTAAATCAACAGTGAATTGTTAATCTGACGATTGTTCATGTGATGCTGTTTGCGCTTTCCAACTTACGATGAACATAACAAATTATTCTCCATATATTATCCGGTAAATAATTCCTCTAAACACAAGGTAATCTGAAAAGTACCCGTTTGTTAACGTTGTTTGCGTTTTAACATTTACAGGGATTAAACAAATATCTATACCTTCTTAAATTCTACTTTTTGTTGCATAATGTTATTTCAGGAATGGTCTGGTGTGCCACCAGAATGCACAGACTTTGATGAATGTTCCAACAATCCATGCGATCAAATGGCATCATGCACCAATTCTGATGGTAGTTTTGCCTGTACCTGTCTCACTGGCTACACTGGTAAGTGAAACAAAATTTCTCACCACCATCAGTACTATACAGTAGTGCCCCGGACCATTTCACTCCAGCCATCAGTACTTTAAACTTCTTTGTGCATAGAGTGCTCCGCAAACTTTTTTTTACTCCCGGCACATTTAAAAACTTACCAACTGGGACGGCATATTGCAAGTAAAAATTGTACAATGGAAGGTCTTTTGATAGCTATATAGTATATACGTTTGATATTGTATAAGCGAAGTGTCTGATAGCGGTAATTTGCTCATATAAAAACTTCATATTTAGTAAAAACGTTTAAAAAAAATATTATAATTTTCTCGCTGCACACCTAACATTTTCTTGGGGGGGGAGAAAAAAGGTTTTGAATTGGTTAACAAATTTTTCTTTGGGTTGGTCCCCAAACCACTGGTACCATATCGTTCCTTAAAGCATTGTCCCAAAACTTTTCCGTGATGTAATCGCGGCAATGTTCCGCGTTTTCAAACGCAAAATAAAACTTGTGCACTGTCAT
>CH002800.1:758416-770550 GCA_000149265.1 Ciona savignyi
TGAATATCCCATCCTACTTTTACATATTTAGCTTTTCTAACGAATGCACATATTATAACATCCAACCACTGTATTTTTTTCACCCACAAGAAAAATAATCATAATATTTCACTTATTCAGGAACCTGGTCGTCTGCATTTGTTGATTGTTACCCAGCACAATGCAGAGAACCTGATCAACCACTCAACGGGAATTTCATAGGAGACACTTTCACGTTTCCAAATTCCATAAACTACGTCTGCGATCCTGGCTACGAACTTTTCGGAACAAGTTCGGTGTCATGCCAAGCGAATGGTATGTTGATCGCTGGGGCATAGTGTATTGAATACTTGGATGGTTCTTGAAACCATGGTTCTTGAAACCATGCTTGATGCAGTGCATAAAGAAAATCCTACAAATAGAGTTTATTTTATTTAGCTATAACAGCTTCATTTATATTAAGAAATAAGCTATAACATGTGCAATTGCAGTCATTTTTACAAAGTTTTTTTTTAATTTGTTAAAGTCTCTGCATTTGACCTTAAGCACTGCTACTGTTTTACCTTTTTTATCTCTGATTTGACATAATCTGTAAAGTTTACATATAGTAATAATTGTAGTCATAGAATAGGATATGATATTCATGTTTATCCCTGTGAGTGGGAAAACCAATGGGTTTAACACACAGGCAATCGTCAAATCACCTCGCACCCACCTTCGGGTTACCGGAGCTATTGCAGTGTGTTGTGTATGATTCACATGTTCTGTTAGTTTAAAAGAACCCCTAAATCCGCTGGGTTTGCAAAATGTCTATTTAGTGCCTTGCCCAAAGGACACAACCGACAAGCAAGGGACCAGTTTCTTACCTAGTGGGCTGTGACCCCATCTCACACAATAGATCCAAATGTACCATATCCTACATGCCTTCGGTGCAATAACCTGAAAATAAATAGGATATTCATGTTTATCCCCATGAATTAGAAAACCGAGGGGGTTTAAACCACAACCCTTAAACATAGGAGAATGGAGTGACGTGGCACCACTTTGCGAGCGAATGGACTGTGGAAGATTAGCAGCCATTGCTCATGGAAAGTTTCAACTAAACTGTGAGTGCTTTGTGTTGAGATGATCTTTAATAAGTCAAGAATTGAGCTTAAACTTATTTTTTGCGTTTAAATTTCAATTACATGTTAAGATCAACTCACCAAGGAAATTTTATAAAGTTTTAAACCACAATCATTGACACAGTATTACTATTGCCATGTATAATAAAGAAATTAAAGAATTAATAATAAAGAAACATTTTCCCGTGCAAGCGAATAAAGTACAAATTACCCTATCCCAGTAACAATAAAACTTTTCCAATTCCTGATACTTCTTTCCAGCCACACTATTCGAATCCATCGCAATTTTCCATTGCTTCCCTGGTTATGAGATGATTGGCCCTCCCTCCATTGAATGTTTGTCCGATGGAATTTGGAGCGACATATCACCAGATTGCTTTCCCGTCGACTGTGGAATGATGGAGGCCCCACTTAATGGATCTGTCTTCGGTAACTTACTTATTTTAGGATTCTATTTCTCATTAGTTGAATCTGCATGATTTTAATGAAATAATCCCATCATTTCTGTTTTTGTATCCATTTTGCTTATTCTCTAGTTTTATCTTCTATTTCAGTTACATTAAGTTAGATATATAAAAAAGATTGTTTATTTGTATCTGTTTTACTTGTTCTTTTGCCATTAAAAATGCAATTTGTATAACTTTACAACTTTTTTATATATACTTTGTTACAACTTATATAGGATAGGATAGGATATTCATGTTTATCCCCGTTAAGGGGAAAACCAATGGGGTTAACACATGGTCAATCGTCAGATCACCTCGGGCCTACAGTCGGGTTGCGGGAGCTATTGCATTGTGGTGTGTATTTTTTACACGTTCCTTCAATTTAGTACAACCCATTAATCCGCTGGATTCAGGCAATGTCCGTAAATCGCCTTGCCCAAGGATACAACCGACTAGCTAGCGACCAGTTTTGCACCTGCAACCTTTCGATTAAAAGGCGACTCACTGCCAGAAAAATATATAGTCCTGCCAACCAGACTATATATTTTTTGTATCCACAAAAGGTCAGGGACAAGTGTTCCAATCCACCGTCCGATTTGCTTGCGATACCGGCCACATAATGTTCGGAGATTCAAACTCAACCTGTATGTCGGATGGCATGTGGTCTTCCCCTGGTCCCGATTGCCTTCCGGTCGACTGTGGCACGCCTCCTATTGTGGAAGATGCAGATTTCGACTGGGATGGTTTGACATCCACCTACACAACGGTGGTGGTCTATGAATGCAACCTGGGGTTTGAGTTGGCAGGAGTTGGTATTCCAGCGGTAGAATGTAAGGTAAGGTGTTCCCTATAACTACTCTAAATATAATTGGATTAATGGAACAGGAATATATCAGTTTATGTATAAGACAGACAGATATTTGGCCTATTATTCAGGAAATGTGTTTGTAATAGATTTTGATATAAAAAATTATGTCCCTATTTTAGATTTTCAGGTTTTATTCCTTTAAAAGGGAAAACATGGTACAGTTATAGAACGTGCAATGATCAGAACCCGAAAACAAGGAGAGCATTATGAAAATGGAAATCGTCAAATTACCTTGCGCTAACAGTCTAGTCACCATAGTTATTGCAGTGTTTTGTATATAGGTAAGTAATACTCCAATTTTTAGCCAAGCCGCTAGTAGGAGCAAGTTCACAATATAACTAGAGACTAAAAATGTTGGCAATAGAAGACATATTACTCCAGCGCCACGTAGATGTCATGGACCCGGGCCATGGTGGTTTGACAGTATCCTGCAGAAAGTTGGGTAGATTTGTATTGAAATACATATTATCACTGAAAATGTTGGCAATAGAAGACATATTACTCCAGCGCCATGTTACTATCATGGACCCGGGGTATAGTGGTCTGCCAGTATCCTGGAGAAAGCTGGGTAGATTTTTTAACAAAATACATATTATCACTGGAACACCATGAAATTGAAGATTATTTTCCCAGGAAAGTGGTTCATGGACTACACCCCCAAGATGCCTCAGAGTGAAATGCCCCTCCCCTACCCCACCAGATAATGGAGAGGTATCGTACACCATTCCAGCCATATAATAATATTATTTATAATTTTTTTCTGATGATGATTATAGTAATAAATTGAAACAAGATTATACATTACATGTATGCAACCATTTTTATTGAAATATGCCGTCAAAATATGGGTAGTTAAAGATTATTATTATACTATGTCCCTAGTGGGTAGTGTCTTTGTAAGAAGCAATTAACTAATATCTCCTAAAGCCAATGGATTAATGGGTGTTTTACTAAAACTAAAATAGATATCTAAATTATACACAACAGACTGCAATAGCTTCGGTAACCCAAGAGTGGCCGCAAGATAATCTGACGTTATCCTTATTATAATGTCTCATACATTTCCCACAATTTTAAACACTGCCATTTCTGTGACAATCTGACTGCGAGCACACTCTTTTCTGATAGAAATACATATTTTACATTTTTCTTACCCCAAAGATAAATATAAATAATCCTATCCTTGGATAAATAACCACCTTTATCCAGATTGCAGCTGACTCCATTCCACCACATTCATTCTTTCAATACCAAGATAGCATAGTATTCACATGTAATAGCGGGTATATCATGAATGGACCCATGTTGACTGAATGCACTGAGCTTCGAAGTTGGTCCAAGTAAGTTGTGGTTTTAGAAGTATAGCATTGCTTTTATGAGTTTTGGCGTTAATTTTAAAAAAACTACAAATCTGAACTTTAACAAAAAAATAATGAATAATAGAAATGGTTTTGGTTTTTATACTATTTGCAAAAAAAGGAAAAACACTTTTTATAGTAATCCAACATCAGAGCAATACGTAAAATTTGTTTTAGAACAATAAGTTGAATAATATTTTTTCAAGTTTAAAAATCAAATCTTCGCAAATCTCCAATTTATGGCAAAGTGGGCATCTATTGATTTATTTGTGGCTATGTATAGGATGCTCATTTTTATCCCTGTATATCAGAAAACCCAAGTGGCATTAACATAAGGCCACTCACCAGATTATATCCTGTACATTGTTGGTTTATCAGTGCTGTTTAGTATGTTCTATATGATTGGGTCTAGAGATATAGTCCTTATGTCAGCTAATAGCCTTGTTTAAGATAATAACCTTGTCCAAAAATACAACAACCACCCAGCAGCTTACAGTTGGGTTCGATACAACAACCTTTTGAATTATAACAAACTTTAAACACCCTTATTACCCTACTAAGCTAATGGGCCAGTTGAAATTGATGTTTTAAGTAACCACTGCAACAATGATTTTCACAGTGAGACTCCACTATGTGAAAGATTAGACTGTGGAGTACTGCCTGATGTAATGCATTCAATCAAGAATGGAACTGGTCATTTATTCATGGATATCGTCACTTTTACATGTGATAGCGGGTAACGGAATAATCACTTTAACAGTACTGGTTATTTATGTTTTGTCCTAGGGATTGGAAAACGTAAGGGGATTTTCACACAGTAAGTAGCCAAATTACCTTATGCCCACTGTGGGGTACCAGAGCTTTTGCAGTGTGTTGTGTACAATTGAAACGTTTCTACAGTTTTAGTAGAATCAAGTAATCCACTGGGTTCAGGTGATTTCCACTGCTTTGACCAAGCCTACAATCAATAAGCATAAAACCATTGCCAAATCCACAATTTTCAGCGAAAAGGCTATGTTGGTTTTCATTTATTTTAAGAGCGTATAATAAAGGCTTTGCAGTCTGACTATAACGAAAACCATCCAGTGTTAAGATATGAGTCTATAAGCTAGCCATACCATATTATTCCAACCACCATACCAAACCTCCCTGTTTATCTTATTCATTATATATCTTTAGTTACAAACCAGTTGGCAACACAATCTTGGAATGCTTGGACACTGGATCATGGAGCTATGAGTTACCATCCTGTGCCCCAGTGTCTTGTGGGGAAGCCCCTAATATAAGACACGCAAATCAGTTTGGAGGAAGAAATGATGAAGACCAAGTTTTTAAAAGCATTGTGATGTATGAATGTGAGGAGGGTAAGTCAATTTTGTTGATGGGAACTTTAAATAAATTTAGGTTCCAAGAGTTTTTCCTTTGATTTGGTGTCTCGCTGTTAACCCATTTTTTGAGATGGTCGAGTGTTAACGATACGCAATTATAGTATTGGCTTGTTTTAATTAATAAGTTCATTTGTAGCTTTTGGGATCATTAGTCGAAATTTGTCAGATAGAAACTACTTGAAAGCTGTTTTATATATATTTTCTTTGACATGGTGCTCAGTAGACGCTGATTAAAACAAACATTTAAATATCTAACACCGTCAATATGTTAGATTAGTTCTGGTATCTGACTGTTTTAAACATGAATATCCTACCTATACTTTTTAAACAATATCTACTGCTTAAATGTAAATTTTAGTGTCGCAGTTAAATTCATTGCTGTTTATATAATCGTACCAAGCTGGGATTTCCAATGAGAAAAAAAATAAAATCACGTTTCAAGATTATTTATGATTGCAACCTTTTTTTATATTATAGTTAAAGCTCATCTGAAATTTAATTTATAATTGAAGCACATGTGTATAATCTTCCATCCCAGGTTACTACCTATCCGGCCGAGGTATGGCCAAGTGCTCAGCTGATAAAACGTGGCAATTTATCGGTGAAAACGGACCCGGCGGGCCCAGCACGAATGGACGACCAAACTGCCGGAAAATCTCATGCCCACCACCCCCTGTTGTTGAGAATGGGGCACACGAAAATCTGACCTTTACCCACGGGGATGTTGTGGCTTACGTTTGTGACGTCGGTCATGAGATGATGACTTTCTCTGGGGAACCGATCACTTGCACCTCCAATCATGGGGAAACTGTGGTAAGATAATCATGAAAAGAATTTAGAATGCCAACATGGGTAAACTATTAGCACCATTGAATCCTATACAAAATATACTACAAAGCTAATAATGATGACAGGTATTGATTTAGAGGGTGAAAAATCAGTTACACTTAGAATTAAATCAATTTATTAATTTTAGGTTAAAAGCATATTCTTGCAAAGTCTAAGTTTGTGATTACTTTTATTTATGTATATTTAGCAACATAGGATATTCATGTTTTATCCCTGTGAATGCGAAAATGTGGGAGATTTCAAACTGACTATCAAATTATCTTGGGCCCATTGTTGGGTTACTGTAGCTGTTGCAGTGTGTTTAATATGACTAAAAAGTTCTTTCAGTGTTACTATAACCCATTAATTCAATATGTTCAGCCTCTGTCCATTAAGTTATACAGAATACATAGGCAAACAACCTCTTTAGATCCTGCAAATTTCTTTGTTCTTTTATGATCAAAAATCCTATTCACTTAAATTCCCTTCTGCACTGGCCTAACACCTGTTTAATTCTTTGTTTTAATTTTTATTCACTTAGTGCCATGTACACAATCGATAAGCTAGCAGCTTCTTTTGATTGATGTTCAGAATTCTAATTCATGTTAATTCTTCCAGGGCTTCTACATAGGCCTACCACCTGCCTGTCCTCCCATTTCATGTGGCACTCCTACCACCATTGCGCATGGCTTCTATGTTTCAACTGGGTTCACGTACCGGACAAATGCCACTTATTCATGCCATGATGGATATTACCCAACAGGTGCATTCATTGGTATCACATATTTTTTCATTAGTATATTGTGTTATGTAATCGCCCGTTTTGTATTGCAGATGTATTCATTGGTTTAACGCATTTATCCATTTAGTTAAATATGTTAGAGCAATCCGGTTGGTCAGATGGGTAAAAATACAGGGATTATCATTAGAATCGCTTTCATTCAGAATTTGCACAGGCTGCAAGAGCCATTACAACATCTTATTTATTATAAACCTAACGTTCATTACTAGAATTTAGATTAAGGCAGTTTCTACTGTATCTGACGTGAGCAAAAAATAGCTTTGTTTATTTTGTCTATGTGTATGTCTGTCCGGTCAATTCATGTAGACTCAAACCTGTGTAACATGTACTGATTAGCTTTCTCCCATAGTTACAAATTAGTTTTTAGTAAAACACAATAGTTTTATAATTTAGAACCCTACTAAGCCAGGGGAGTTGCATAAGCCATTGCTTCACCAGGTTTATCAAACATAAGCTCCTTGTCCACAAAGACAAGCAAATTATTTTACCATAACTTTCCTGAAAAGTTACTGATTACTAGCTAATTAATAATTAGAAGTCATTTTGTCTTATTGAGACACATTGGTAAAATGCTTTTTTTATATTGTAATTCAAACGTCTTATTAAGATAAAAATTACCTTTCTGGATCTGTTTTTGTTCATCCTTTCTTACAACTCCATTCATTATGCTGCGTAATATTAATCAAGCATTTTTACAGGGGCAATAACATCCATATGTCAAAGTGACAGAAGATGGTCTGTCCACCCCACATGCCACCCAAAAGACTGTGGTGCACCTTCTTATACAGAACACTCAAATGTGAACGTAACATCCACTCTCTACCCTGCTGTACTGCAGTATGTGTGCAATGAAGGCTTTGAATCACAAAGTAAATATAAACCTAACTTCTTTTTTATTTTAACCAAGATTTGTTAGGCAGTTCGAAAATGAAATTAATTTGAGCAGAGTAGCTTTCTGCTTAAATAGCTGTGATTTAGTCCATCGCCTTGAAGCCTAAAGGTTGTAGGGTTGAAACTGGTAGCTATCAATGTAAAACAACCTTTGCGTTTTTCCATTCATTGTGTTAAAACATGCATATCCTATGATATATATCCTAAACCCAATGGAATAATCATTGTATTAAACCTGAAAGTCCTAAATCATATACAACACATTGCAATAGCTCAGGTAACCTGACAGTGAACAAAGGGTAGTCTGACGATTGTCCCTGTTATTGCGCACCTTGAATTTTTTTATTCAAGAGGATATACCATGAATATCCAATTGTCACACATTTCCCTAATTTCATGATTTGTATTTCTGCAGCCCCCAGCACACTAGAGTGTACAGATGGTGGGGTGTGGTCTGATAAGCATTGGTCATGTGACCCAGTCCCATGTGGATCACCACCGGATGTCCCTCATGCTGTTTCCATGGCAACAGGAACAACTTTTCTTAGCGAGGTGGGTTGTATTTGGGTTAGGTGTTTTTTTACTCTAATCATTTGAAAATAAGATAACCACATGTATAGGTGATACAAATTATAAATTTGGTATGTGACAACAATATTAAACATCCTAATACATTAAGTGTAGCACGCCTGGCTGCATATTGTGGCTTGTTCGATAAAATTAGTACCAATCACAATGATTCTTATTTTTTTATCTACCCTTAATATTTATTCCAGGCTACTTACAATTGCGAAAATGGGTTTTACATGAACTCAACACTTAACAACCAAGCTTCCACGCGAGCCACAGTCACATGCCTTTCTACTAAACTATGGTCGGATGTCATGTTCGCGTGCTTGCCAGTTTCATGTGGTCCTGCACCTGAGCTTACATCTGGGTATGTTTGTATAGTTACTGCCAGGTTCAGCGATTTTTAAGCACATGTGGTTCAATACAAAGTAAAAATAAAATCCTTGGGTAGACTGTTAGGATAAAATAAGATATTCATTTTTATTCCTGTGTATGGGGAAAAACCAAGGGGGTTAATACACAGACAATCGTCAGGCCACCTCGCGCCCACCGTCGGGTTACCGAAATTTTTGCAGTGTGTTGTGTATGATACACACATTTCTTTAACTTAGTAGAACCCATTATTTTTCTTTAGACAAAATTAGGCAAAGGGTAAAAGAGTTTAGGAAAAGTCTGTTAAGTACAATGGCCAAGGACACAACTGACTAACTAGCCACCAGTTTTGTACACTTAACCATTTAGCTGAAAAGTGACGCACTAATCACCAGAATAATCTGTGTACAATTTTTTTTTAATAATGGCAGTTCTGAAAAAAGATGATAACACAGTAGCAGCGCTATGCAAATATTCACAATCAAATCTCGACACTTTAAATCTCGACAAAAGAAAAATACAGAAGCCAACAATATTTCAATTTTCTTGGCTGGGACAGAAACCAGGATCAACTGCCGCCTGTATCTTATACCTAATTTATAGAATTTCATTCACAAGTTTTACTTTTATTCATTTTTTGCTCCAGTATGAAATAATGATTGTTAAAACGTGTCGTTTAAAGGAAGGAAATATAAATAATTAAAAATAGTGCATGCGGTCACCACAAACTTTGATAACTTAATGAACTTTCCTTAAACCCAGGGAATGGAGCATGATCTACCAAAGCAATTGGGGCAACAACAATGATGTACTGCTATATAACGACACAGCAACTTACTCCTGTGGGGATGGATATGTGCTGGATGGAGATGCTAAGATAAGATGCACAGAAACAGGTGAAATGTTTGATTCTACATCATATTTTTATAAAACTAAAACTTATGGGTGTCAATAACAATTGCCTTGTGTAAGATAGGCATATTTATATACATGGACGGGGTCTGTATAACAATGGTAATCCTTAGATTACCTCATGCACACAAATTTATCAGGCTTCTGTTGATACTTAAATAAAAGGTTTCCACATCTATACAAGAGACCATACCTTTTGACCGACTAAATAGCTTAATTTGTAAACACGACGGTGTAAGATTGAAATTACCCAGTGGTAAGACCAGCGGTTCTCAAACTTTTTTAAAAAAATTACGCAACGATCCCTTAGCAATTTTTTAAATGACTCACGGTCCCCTTGAAAAATAGGGAAGTAAAACAAAAAATTTAGCAACGTTAAAATTCTAAAACAAAACATATTAACCGGATGCATGGCTTAAGGAAAACCTTGGCATTTTTTTAAATGTTTTGACCTTGGCATTTTTTTTAAATGTTTACTCCTACTATAATAGGTGTTACACTGTTTCCTACTATAGTAGGAGTTCTGCAGTCTCAGATAGGCTTGTTTGTACTTTTGAATTGCACTAATGTTACATCAAATAGCTTCTTGTGATGTCATAAATGCCTATGTAGCCTGTAAGCTTTCATGACAAAATGTATTTGTTAAGTTGATTGGAACAAAAGTTGCGTGAAAACTTAATTTTACACAATTTTTTTTCTCCAGTAGCGTATTTTAATTTTTTGGAAGGTGCTTCGCGATACCAGAAAATTGTCTCGCGGACCCCAGTTTGAGAACCGCTGGGTTAGACTGTTGTGTCTATGGTTAAAGCACTTAGAAGACATCATTTAAAACCAGCGGATTAATGGTTTGCACTAGAATTTTTAAAAAATGTCTCATTTGTACACAACGTACAATAATAGATTGCTGATAACCTGACGTCTTTTGTGAGGCATTCTAAAAGTGCCTGTGTTATTACACTCCTTGCATTTTCCCATTGACAGGAATAAAATATGAACATCCTATTCCAACCTACCTATGTGCATGCTCAGTTTAAGTTTTTACCCTGGTGTTAGTTAAAGTTTTTTGCCATGATGTCAAATAACTTCAATTAAAATTAGTATAAAAACAGAAAAAAAAGACAAACCAAACAGTCTTTAAAACATCATAAATAAAAAGGATATAAACGCTAAATGTAATGTTAAAAATGACAAATTAAAACCTTGTACTTCTAGGCACATTTAGCTCACCTGCACCAGAATGCCTACCTGTTGTATGTGGTGCACCGCCCATCAAGCATAACTCACAAGTACAGTATGAAAAAATCACATTTGGACATTCAGCGTTGTATGTCTGCGACTTTGGATTTGTTGTCAGGTTGGTATGTTACACCGGATCATGTATCACGATATTCTTGTTTTATCCCTTTGAATGAATAAACATAAGGGTGTTAATATACAAGCAATCATCAGATTACCTCGTTAGTTATTGTCCAACCAATCAATCTACTGTGTTCAGACGATGGCTGATTGATGCTCAAAATCACAATCGAATAGACTGTGACTGGTTTTAATCAAACTTTGTGAGTGGATTTTTTTTCAAATCTTTCACATCCTATATGTCACATATAGGAAACAGTAGAATATTATACCGTTTTGTAAAGATTAACATACAAAGTGCAATAGTGTAAATGCAACAGGGGAACACAGACTAGCTAGCGACCAGTTTCGAACCTGCAACCCTTTAGTTGAAACTTTTACCACCAGACTAACCTGTCGGAACAACAGTGCAAAATATCATAGTTTAAATAAGTCTGCAAAACAATCTGGTCCTTAATATTTTAAAATTTGTTGTTGAAGATGTATATGATACTTTCTCTTGTTCTTTTTTAATAAGATGCTGATGACATTTTAAATATTTATCAAAAAAATAGTGACCGACCAGTATATATCTTCTTTTCTAAGTTTATTGTTAAAGAATTTAATTTCGTAGATATCCAGATGGAAATGAAGCACCAACCCACACCACACATTGCACTGCAAATAGAACTTGGATTCCCACAGTACCTAGTAATGCCTGTGTCCCTGTCATGTGCCCGATGCCCTTACATGTGATCGAAAATGGCCACCTGCTGCCTAGATTTTCAGAGCACCAAAGCAGCTACGTGTTCATGGACCAAGTGCGATATGTGTGTTCCAGTGGGTACGAAGCTGATGCTGCTGCATTATCAGTAACCTGCCAGGTATGTTTAAAAGATTTCCAATATGAAATATCCTCTGAAAGACTTCTTAAAATAACTTCCTAATACATTCCCTGCATTACCAGATATATATTTAATATTCTAGAAAGTAGCATTCAGGGGTGAATGCTACATTTTTAACAATTCCTCACTCCTCCAATTTATATTTGTTGTGATGTATTATGAAATTATAACCGTACACAAAGGCTGTTATCATACAGGCAATCATCAGATTAACTCGCAAATTTGCAAAAAGCATAATTACGCCAGCAATTGTCTGGATTCAGGCAATGGCCGTAAAGTGCCTTACCCAAGGACACAACCAAATAGATGGGGACCAGTTTTTATCCGGAAACCTTTCGATTGAAAGGAGACGCACT
>CH002800.1:770650-784758 GCA_000149265.1 Ciona savignyi
GCCAGACTAAGCAGTTAGTCAGCTTTCTCAGGGGCACTGGCTGACTTGACCTCTATATTCCGGATCCATGATAGCTTGGGGCGCTGGAGTAATGGGCCTTTTAAGCAGTAAATTTCTAGTCCCGGGGCTACCATGGACCCGCCCATGGTAATGTAAAGTAAGTATCCTGTTTTTCAAATATACATTGTATACAGGGCACGGGAGAATGGAGTAATTTACCAATCTGCACCCCTGTTATCTGTCCTGACCCGATATGTGTCCACCCTGCATCTTGCCAATTTGACGGCACGACCTTCAGTGATCGTGGGGTTGTAACTTGCGGTGTGGGCCATGAATTTGTTGACGGTGTCACATCAGTTAGTGTTCAATGTGGTGCAGATCGCAAGTGGAAATCAGAGGATAAAAGGATATCTTCAGGTAGGTTAAACTTGATATTCTTTTTAAATAGTTATAACTAGCCTATTGCTAGTCGGTGGTGTGCTTGAGCAAGGCACTTAGTGGTTTATACTGAACCCAATGGATTAATGGAATGTACCAAAACTGAAGGAACATCTCAACCTAATAAAACACACTACAACAGCTTTGGTAACTGATAATAGGGGTAATCTGTCGATAGGCTGTAAATCCTATTTTCCTATTAATGGGAATAATACATTAATATTCTATATATTGATCAGTGTATCCTATATGTCCATTCATATCCATCCTGTGGATTGTACTAAAACTAAAAGAACATATCATTTTTATACAACACACTGCAATTATTCCGGCCACCTAAGGGTGTGTACAAGATAATTTGACAATTGTCTATATGATAATGCACGCTTTCCATTAATATAAATAAAACATTAATATCCTATTTTTCTGTCGGTGTATTCTATATATCTACCTGCATCCATTCTATATAACAGTCCGGCCCGTTGGTCTACCGGTGCGTTGCCTTACAATTGAAAGGTTGCAGGTGCGAAACTGGTCGCTAGATAGTCGGTTGTGTCCTTGGACAAGGCACTTTACGGACATAACCCAGCAAATTAATGGGTTCTACCGAATTGAAGGAACAGGTCTATACACAACACACTGAAATACCTCCGATAGCCCTACGATAGACGCTAGGTGATCTGACGATTGCCTGTGTGTTAACCCCCTTGTTTTTCTCATTCACGGGAAAAAACATGAATATCTTATATCCTACCAATCGTATTCTACTTTATTACAGCTGATTCAACTGGTTGTCGACGCCACTCGTGCGGCGATCCGGCCCCAATGGCACATGGGAGCCATGTGTTGAACAACAGGTCCCGGTTGTACCAATCCACCGTCACATACACATGCGCCCCTGGGTACCACATGCTCTCCGACAATACTTTAGTTTGTGGGGCTAACAGATCTTGGGGGCCACAACCAACCCCAGTGTGCGAACCTAAAGATTGTGGCCCACTTTCTTGCCCCATACAAGGTACTTTTTTTAGATACAAATTTGTCCAGTCAAGTTTCAAGATTTTTATTTTTGTCAAGATTTTCATTATCTTTTGTTTAATAAAAAAATAAATGGAGAAATGCTTGAAAAATTTAAATTTTAATTGATTCCTTTATAAGATGTTATTTATGTATCAGGATAGAAATACTTTAATTGTTGTCATGGAAGGAAAAATTAAATGACTGTATAATACTGGTAATCATTATATTCATCATTCTACTGCATTTAAACATGATAAAGGTGAATTACATCCTTACAAATGGTGGCAAAATGCATTATCATGCAGCCATGACGTTATGACATAACTTGCCTGAACCCAGCGAATTTATGGGTTCTACCAAATTAAAAGAATGTGTGAATCATACACAACACACTGCAATAGTCTCTGGTATCCGACGGTGAATGCAAGGGTGATCTGAGGATTACCCGTGTGTTAACCCCTTGGTTTTCCCATTCACGGGGATAAACATGAATATCCTATCCTATCCTAACCAGTTGGACAAATTCTCTTCTTTCTCTACAGCAAAATGTGATTTTGTTGACACGACTTTTGGTTCCGAGTTCAACGTCTCTTGTGACGATGGCTACGAACTGAACCGTGGTGTCTCCCACAATACCTTCGGATGCTTGGCAACCGGATTGTGGTCAAACCCTGGAGAGTTTGATTGTTTGCCGGTGAAATGTGGGAAAACTAAGAAAATATTGAACGGAAAATTAACGTCCGATAGCAAAAAGTAAGTTGAATAACATCTGACAGCGTAGCATTAAATAATTACTGTCAGCAAAAACTGCATTTTAATAAGGGCACAACCTGTTTTGATATTTTTTTGTTGCACCATGATAGTTTACCCCATCCACATTGGTATGAATGGTAGCAAAATCGAAAATCAAGCTTCTTAACGAACCACTGTTAAAAAATTTGAAAAAAAAGGATAGATACCACCAAAACAAAAAGAGAAAAAGTCACTTAGATTTTTTTATTATCATTCATTCGATTGAGGCAATACAAACGCAATCTGATTGAGTTCATTTTTTACTCTCAATCAACTTTTAATTTTTATTTAAAACAATGAAGTAAAGTTGTGGATAAAATAGTGATATTTTATCTCTAACGTTCGAAACCTTATACAAAATCATTGTCCAATAACTTGAAAAATGTAAAATTTCGAACAGACCATTATTCCACAGATTTTTACCTATCCAAATATTTGCAGGCAACCTGTCTTTGGAGACATATTGAGATATGAATGTGACCCTGGTTACCAGATTGATGGGCCAACGGAACTGAGCTGTCAATCAAATAAAAAGTTCTCATCAGCGCCACCTACCTGTCAGCCTGTGTCATGCGGTAGACCAGCAGCATTAACTAATGGAATGGTTAAGTTTACAGGTGACACAAAAGTTTCTAAAAGTTTATATTTTATGTTATTTTTCCTGATTTTTAAAGCAAACCAGCTTTGTTATGTACTACATTTAATTATTGATTTTATTTTTATTGTTTAATTTTCAGCTTGCTTGAAGATTTAGATTTGCAAAAGTATTAACTGTAACATTGCTAATCTTAACCACATTCCAAATACATAAGTAGTTGTTTAAAGCATATTAGTTTAATTTACCACATTTTTACTTTTTAAAACATTAACGTTTAAAAGAACATGGGGAAAATGGGAAAACAACTGTTGTTATATAAATCCATGGAAAAATAAAATTAAAACAATTAAACTTAAGATTTGGACTTTACCCAAAACAAAACCACAATAAATTGTAGTAAAATAAAGATGAATTTTAAGCTTATTTATTGGATAATTGTTCCAGCGTCCATCGAGAAGCTTAGTTGTAAAATCTTTGCTTGTCAGCTGGGACCAACTTGGTTATTGTTTAATCAAAGATGGAAAATTGCATTTTTACCAAAATGCCTAAAAAACTTAATTCATTTTACTCACCATCACCCTTAAAGTGTGAAATGCTTTTTGTTAATATATTTTATACTCTCCTGTCATACTTAGGAACAACGTACCAGCACAATGCTAGCTACATATGCGACCAGGGTTACTACAGGGTTGGAAATCTGGAATGGGCTTGTTCTGCAAATAGAGAGTGGCTGCCTGTCTTCTCTGGTTCCAGGAATTCCCACGGTAGTTCAATGATATAACACCCAAACACTGTAGATTTTGAAATAGGTAGTAGCAAAATTGAAAGAATGTCTAAATCATATACAACACAATGCAATAGCTCAAGTAACTCGACAGTGGAAACAAGAAAATCGGACGATTGCTTATGTGATAATCCTCATTGTGTTTTTTCATTTATCGGGTCGGTTAGTCTGGCGGTTAAGTGCGTCGCCTTTCAATCGAAAGGTTGCAGGTGCGAAACTGGTCGCTAGCTGGTCGGTTGTGTCCTTGGGCAAGGCACTTTACGAACATTGCCTAAACCCAGCGGTTTAAGGTGTTCTACCATATTGAAGAAACATTTCTATAATATCCAACACACTGCAATAACTCCAAGTAACCCAACGGTGGGCGCAAGGTGATCTTATGATTGCCTGTGTGTTAACCCCCTTGGTTTTCCCATTCACAGGAATAAACATGAAAATCCTATCCTATCTTTTATATCGGAAAAACTTAATAACTCAATTCCATCTTATAAGAGCCATTATAACATATATTGTGCTTCCAGAATTTTGAAACTATTGCAGTGTGTTCATTATCAAGACAAAATTCGTTAAATGCTTCTTCCATTAAGACCATATTGAATTGTGACTTTTTGCCGAATACTCAAAAACTTTTTTGCCAAAAACTCAAAAAAATTGGGCCAAAAAGTCAAATATATCATCTTTGCAGTTGTGACAAGAAGTAAAAGATCATTTGAAGGTTCGGCCAATGCAGAAGGTTCAGCTCAAATGGAAGGTTCCGGAAACCAACCATCAAGTAAAAATAAGTCCATATAAGAAATGTAGATGCTTTAAACTGCTTCCTAGATTATTTGCAGTTAAACAGAATTTGGACAAAATTCAGATGCAAATTTAATTTTGTATGAACATATTTCTATAATGTAACTTTTTTCCTTGATGCAACTGATTTTTTAAAGCTCTATAATAGCTCCCAGTGGCTGGAGTAAATGGCATCACCAGCCGACATTCCCGATTCCAATCCCCACTAGTGTAATGTATTGTTAATCTTGTAACTTCCATACTGGGTGCATGTGTTATATTGTCTGTCATTTTCAAATCAACCCACAGTATGACAAGTAGTATGAAATACCCCCCTTTCCACAGCTAATCATAAAAACACAGAAGATGAGCCAGACCCCCCTCAAATGGCTTCTATCAGATCTTTCTCATTGGCAGGTAACTAGTTCCCAAATATTTTTAGATATTTTACGCTTAAGCTAACTATTTTAAAAGTCGTTGTTCCGATAGGAAAACAAAATGTCAAAATATGAATTTTAATTAAAAAATTTCTTTTTTTAACTATTCTTAGCATTTATTACATATTAGTATCTAATTATCGTCTAATAAAATAGATTCATTTTTTTTTGGTAAATTCTGTGAAAAAAAGTTTTAAATTCAATGTTGCATGACTAGTTTTTGCACAATTCTTAATATATGTATTCAATCAGATTAAAAGTAACACTTTTAAATACCATTACTCGTTTGTTAATGGCCTACATAAAACATATTTATCACTTTGTAAATAGACTCAAAATGTAATTACTAGCTCTTTTTTTAAATACAATTTTGTTTATACCAGCTGCACCATTCACCATCCTACCCACATGTGAGAGAGTTTCGTGTAGCAGTGCACCAGTTATAGAGAACGCAACCCCTGTGTCCACTGCTACCAACTTCTTATACCAAGACACAGTTTCCTACATTTGCGATGATGGTTTCCAGATGGCTGGTAAGCTTAAGTTTTCTTGATATCTAATTAGTTTATTTGAGTTGTTTTTGCTTCTTTAAAAACAATGCTTAAAAAATGCACACTTAAAATTAACTGTAATTTTAAAGAACACTCACAAATGGAAAAAAAATAATGTAACAAATTAATTCCACAATTTTTAAAACTGGAAACAGTTTTGTTGTTATCAAAACGTCTGCAAAAGCTTTGTTGTATTTAATTGTAATCCTGTATATTTTGGATATTTTTGCATGTTTCTACAATTGGTTTAAACAATTTTCAAATTTTGCTAAAATTAGGTTTCTTTAATAGTAGATTTGCCCTGTCTGGTTTTTATACTAACTACTATAGTTTTGTCATTTTTCTACAAAATGTAGAAAATAAACTGAACTGCATACATTGTCTTTATTCATCTGATTACAGGTATTAGCAATTTGACCTGCATGAAAGATGGGAATTTTGGTGGCCCTGGACGACCGTCATGTCAAAGAGTGTTCTGTGGAAGACCACCCATCATTCCACATTCAACTTATTCTGTGACATCCGCTACAGGTATAATCTAAACCTTGTCAGTTTGGGTTTATAAGTCGCTTAATCCACTGGAAAGCAATGATAAATATACACTGCAAAAGCACTTTAGACATACTGGATATTTTCACCACAACCCACCATGTGCATGTGACTTTCTGACAAATGCTCGTGTTATGACAACTGGTTACAGGTTCTAGGGCACTAGCTAGTCAGTTGTGTCCTTGAGCAAGACACTTAGTGGACATTGTTTAAATTCAGTTGATTGATGGGTTCTATCAAATCAAAGGAACAGGTAAATCATACACAACACATTGGTTCTACCATAGATCCGGTAACCCAGTGGTGGGCAAAGTAATCTAATAATTGCCCATGTGACCATCCCTCTTGCCTTTACCTATTTACCGAAATAAACATGAATGTCGTATCCTATTAATTAAGTACAGTGCTTCTCAAATGGTGCACCACGGCTCACTGTTGTGCCACAGGGTTTAGCTAGGTGCGCCATACTTCGTAAAATTGCATTTCGTAAATTTACGACAGAGTGTGCATAGATCATAAACTACTAAATCGTTAGTGTCTACTTCGTTCTTTTCCATTATAACGTTAGTTCTACATTAACTTTCGAAAAGCACCACTGATTTAGAGAACCACTGATTTAGAGAACCACTGATTTAGTATATACATAACTGCCCAAATTGTCCTATGCTAACATATATGAAAACCTCATGACAGATGGTCCAGCTCGACATTTATTCCAAGACCTCACCACTTACACATGCAAAGCTGGTTACGAACACAAGAGTAGCCATCCAACCAATGTTCTAGAATGTTCTGCTGCTGCTTCATGGGCCCCCTCCCTACCCGAGCCATGTTTGCCGATAACTTGCGGCGAACCTGTCACCCCACCCCATTCTCAAGTATCAGGGGAAGGCTATGACTTTATGCACAGTGCAACCTACACTTGTGACGAAGGGTATATTCTTGCAGGGCAACAAATACTAACTTGTCAAGCAAACAGGTGAAAGCCATAATCCGTCCATTGGTCTTTATAATTTAAAATTTCAAACCCAGTGTATAGAACCAAAAATTGCTCGAGATCAGAATAGATCCGGTAATTTTAATCTGTAATGGTGACCGAGTGGCCCAATGGTATACACAACCGATAAAATTTACAAAATTATATACAACTACCTTAGAGACAATCAATTTTCATAATTAAAATCTTTCCCAGACGATGGTCGTTCCCCCCACCAAGTTGCAACCCTGTACCCTGTGGTCGTCCACCCAGCATTCTTCATGGTTCCCACAACCTTAACAATGGTTCCCCATCAGATTTCACGTTCCGCAAACAAGTGGTATACAGTTGCGATGTTGGGTATGAGTTCACCCTCATATCAAACCCTACTCTCACCTGTCAATCAAATCGGGAATGGGACCCAATAGCTCCACAGTGTACACCTGTGTCTTGTGGAGAACCAGCTGCAATTGAGAATGGGAATTTCGAAGGTTTCTTCACATTTGGGAGCACAGTGCAATATGCATGCGACAGAGGATATGAGCTTGAGGTGTGTGTTTCATTCCTTGTGACTTTTACCTGTAAAAATATTTAAAACACATTCATAGTTTTTACCTATTAAAGCAAATGCATCTATATTTGTTACCTGTTATAACCAAGACACTCATATTTTTTACCTTTAATAACCAAAACAGTCATACTTTTTACCTGCTATAACCAATACCTTCATATTTTTTACCTTTAATAACCAAAACAGTCATATTTTTACCTGTTATAATCAATTCAGGTATATTTATTTACCTGTTACATTCACATTTTTACTTAAAGGAGAAGTAAAATCAATACCATCTTCCAACAGATAATTTTGTCCATTTGTTATCTTATTTGTAATTTGACCACCAAACTTTAGATTGTCTATAATAACCAATAAAAGCATATTTTTATCTGCAATAACAATTATAGTGTTGTAATTTAACTAAGATTACTCAATCATATTTTTTACCTAAGGTGACCAACATTTTCATATTTCTAGATAATGTACTCAATAATATTTAGTTCATAGAATGTACTTGGTAATAAAAAAATCAAAAGTTTAAAATTAACAAAATATAAGTTGAATGATTTTTATTTTTCTGGGTTTCAGAGAATCAATTCTCATTTTTTCTTACATTAATTGTCAGCGAATCAACCAACTATCAATTCCAGTAATATTGTTCAGGGAGAAGGACTGCTGTATTGCCAGGCAAATCGGTCCTGGGATCACCCGGCACCCTCGTGCACTCCTGTGAGTTGTGATCGGGCACCACAAGTTGCGCACAGCCAGAACCATGTTGTCCTTGGTCATAATGAACCAGAGGTGACCTTTTCAAGGAGTGTTACATATGTTTGCCTGCCAGGTAACTGCAATTGAATTTTTATTTTAATTTTTCGTTATTTTTTATTATGAATTTTTTTTGTATTAATTTAGTTGTTTTTTTATGTATTTTATTTTGCTAAATAAGGCTAGCAGATTCAATACAGGATTACACCTCTTACTGATTATATAAATGATGTAGCTAATTTATTGTGTCCCTGGGCAAGGCACTTAGCAGACATCACCTGAGTTGATTGGTGTGTTTTACCGAAATTTAAAATAATGTATTAATCATACACAACACACTGCAATAGCTCTGACAATCTGACAGTTGGCGCGAGGTAATCTGACAATTGCTGTGTGTTAACGCCCTGTTGTGTTTTTTATTACAGGAATAAATATAAATATCCTATTCTAAGTGTGTTCTATTATCACTGTATATAAAAGTGTTATAGAACTTGTTCAATAAAAGCAGATCTCGTTGTCCAAAACCTTAATAGTCAGTTGCTTGATACACAAATGTATATTGCAGGTTACAATATGATCGGTGCAGCCACTCTGACATGCACGTACGATGGCACATTCGACCTGCCCTCCCCGAACTGCGTGCCGGTATCTTGTGGCCCACCATTGACCCCAGTAAATGGCCGAATCAGGAACCAAACTGGGATGATATTGCATGATACCTTTGTTTATGAATGTGATGTGGGTTATGAACAAATGGAAGGTTTGTGTGATCAAATCGCCCCTTAAACAATTTTATTTTTAAATTGTCATTAAAAATAAATTATAATTGTCATTTAAATGTTGTTTTTTTAATTGTCATTTAAAAAGTATCTGCATATCATAAAAGACCAAAAACGGCTTATCATAATATTTTTAAATGTTGATTGTACAAGGAACATTTAAGCATGCTTCATTTTCAAAGTATTTCTAGTGTTTTAATGCTAATGACATAGCCGACCAGACAACCTTTTTTAAACACAGAAACACATTTTATTAATAAAATCATGTAAAACACCATATGAGATTTCAAACACAAATAAATATTAAAAATGTTGAAGTAATAACAAGTAAAACAATATTAATTTATTCAAAAAATTAAAATATTATATAGGATAGGATATTTATTTTTATCCTTGTGAATGGAAAAAACCAAGGGGTTTAACACACGGAATATCGTCAGATCACCGCACACCCACTATTGGGTTATCCTAGCTATTGTAGTGTGTTGTGTATGAAACACATGCACCTTCAATTTAGTAGAACCCAATAATTTGCTTGGTTCAGGCAATTTCCTTTAAGTGCCTAGTCCAAGGACAACCCAAACCTACAACTCTTCAGTGGTCCAGGCAATGTACTAATCCGCCATACTATTCAGTCAGACAAAATGAACATGGAATAAAATTTGGCAGACCCAGCATGGTTCCCTAGAATACAGTTTAAAAAAATATGCTTTTACAGACAGCAGCTGGTTTCAATCCAACAACCTTCCGGATTTCAGCCGATATTCACCTGACTTACCATATCTGTTTCTACAGGCACGGAAATGTGTGCCGAGTGTAAGGAAAACGCCGAATGGAGCATTCAACCCCCATTATGCGATCGGATATCATGCTGGTCTCCCTTGCTAATAATGGAGGGAACTTTCCAAGTCACTGAACTACCACTATATGGGGATGTGCTGATGTACAACTGTAACCCAGGTACTTTGATACTGTTGGAGTACCTTGTTAGGATTGGAAATTCATGTTTATTGCCGTCAATGGGTAAACCAAGTGGGTTTACACACGGGAAATCGACAGACCACCTCACGCCCACTGTCGGGTTACCGGAGCTAAAACAATGTGTTCTGTATGAATCACATGTTCATTCAATTTAGTAGAACCTATTAATCTGCTGCGTCCAGGCAATGCCCGTTAAGTGCCTTGCCCAAGGACACAACTAACTTGCTAGTGACCAGTTTGGAATATGCAATCCTTTGGTTAAAAGGCGACGCACTAAACCACCAGACTAATCAGTCGGACCTGTTGTTTTAATGTCCATTTTCAATCAAGTTTTTCTTTTTTTACTTAAACTCTTTGGTAAGGAGAACTAGAGGTCATTTTAAGGTAATTCAGTGTATAATGCTCATAGTTAGATGAACAATTACATTATACTAAGTCTTTTAAAGCTATTTTGGTAAACGAATACACTTAATACAGTGTTTTGTTTTATCTTTTAATTCTTTTTATTAATTTGTAATTGAAGTGCGAATTAAATTACCTAAAAATGACTTGCAGGTTATGAAATCAGTATGTCAAATTGTGGAAACAATTCATACTGCATGGAATGTGGTGCCAACAAAGAATGGGTGAATGGAAATTCAACTCAACTACCACAATGCACCCCTTTAACTTGCATAACACCTCCTGAACTGTAAGAACTAAATATGATGATACAATCAATTGAATATAGGATATTCAGATTCATGTTTTATTTGATATTCATGTTATCGATATATCAGATATTCATGATTTTACTTTTTATTCTTGTTTTTATATATGAGATATTTATGTTTTTTAATGATATTCTTGTTTTTATATGACATTCATGTTTTTATATATAAGATATTCATGTTTTTCATGATATTCTCTTGTTTTTATATGATATTCATGTTTTTGTATATAAGGTATTTATGTTTTTATATGATAATTATGTTTTTTATATAAAGCAAAGTTATGTCTTTTACAGATTACCCCACACCCATCATCGATTTTTATTGAAGCTTTTGCAGTGTGTTGTTGCTGATTGACATGTTCCTTTATTTCATTAGACCACATTAATCCACTGGGTCCAAGTGATGTCAGCTAAATGCCCCGCCCTAAGGTCACAACAAACTAGCCAGTGGTTGGTTTCTATCCAGCGTCTTTTAAACGGTCTGAAAACCAACGATATTTCTACCGATTTTGTCTAGCTAGCTGGTCCAACATCTAAGAAGAAGGTTTAAGCTTGATGATCTGACTTTGCATAGATCTATTAAGCCTTGTTGGATCAAAACAAGCGTTGATCTTGTCTGGTATATACTTGGGCTAGGAATTTAGTTATGCGGCTCCGCAGTTGGTTGAAGCGTAAGCTCTTATCCAAAAGCCTGTAGGATCAAAACCAGCTTTTGGATTGCTTCGGCTGAAAGGCAACACTACAATCTGAAAGCTTGTTAAATACATTCAGCTAGTGATTAAAAGAACTAACCTTAGTTTTCAATTGCTTGTTTAGATTTGGCTTGGGTGACTTCACCTTTGGACAATCGATAGAGATAGAGTGTGTACTGGAAGGCTTGGTGCTTGTTGGCAACCCTATTGTGAGCTGTCGGGAGGATTACACAATCGGACCTTCCCCCTGTGCCGACTTGCGAACTTATTTCCTGCCCGACCCCCATTGTTGAAAATGGCCTGATTGAGTCATATTCTGTGCCCGGTGAATTTAAATTCATGGATCACATTACTGTTATCTGTGACCCTGGATACAGCATTTTTGATGTTTGGAATTTTTCCCCTGACGATTATGTTGAAGTTTCCACCATTACAAACTACTGCAATAGTAGTGGGAGCTGGGACTTCCCGATTACTTCATGCCAGCTAATATACTGTTTAGACCCGCCCACTTTCCCAAATAATATTCACGCCCCTCTGAAGACGATGTACGATTTCGAAGAGAAGGTAACGTACAGTTGCATGGAAGGATATGAAAGAGATTTCAGCGGTGATGGTCCTTTTGCCATAGACGAGGACTATACAGCTAAATGTTCTGGTACAAGGTATGACAAATTATTTCTCTAGCTTGTTTGGCTAAAATTAATATCCACTTACATAGACAGTTTTGCAAAATAGTAATATTATTCACTTACATAAATCTTTTTTTGGGCTGGTCCTAGTAAATTATAAGGATTTCCATAAAATATGGTTCTTTAGCTTATTTATTAAAGGAAATGGGCAGTATAATTACAGTATAATTATAATATATATATTATTATTTTTTACCTGCGATTCGGAAAGCGTAAGGGTAATGTAGAAACGTAAGGACATGCAATCTTTAGATGAGGCCACTGTCATGTTACCGCGACTATTGCACTGTGTTATATATGATTAATACGTTTCATCAGTTTTTATTGCAACCCATAAATATTCTGTGTTCTGGCCAGTTTTGATCCACATCCTTTTGACTGAATGCCGAAAAACAAACCGAGTGATTTATTACAGTGGTATTATAAGGGCATGAGTTAATCCAAAGTCCTGAGTTTAATTTTCACCTAAGACCAGAATTTACTGGCCTGGTGATGTAAAACTTATAATGCATTCACAATCGTAACTTTTTTTCATAAATACAATATAAGTCAATTGTTAAGGCCACTGAAGGCAAATGGTATTTTAACAACTGCATGTTACTTAATTTCCCCTTCATTTACGTGTATTTGTAGGACTTAAATCAAATGTTTGCATTAATAATACAATAGTATTAGCAGAATCACATTAGTGTTATGACCAGGAATGTATGACACAGAATGTCTGATACAGTAGTATGGGTGTGTCCAGAATTATAGACCATAGAGGCCCTTTACCCCTTTACCCCAATACCCTCTATGTGCATTTTAACACCTTTATTTGTATTGCAGAACTTGGGTTGCTAATGATATGAGTCCTTGTAGCCCTGTAAAGTGCCCAACACCTGAAGTTGAAAATTCTATAGTCATGCAAACTGGTACTGTATTTCAATCATTGGTTACTTTCACTTGTGTGCAGGGATTTTCTATGGTTGGATATGGTAAGAATTTTTTTTGGAAACTTTTTTTTTGGAAACATTATTTTTGAAAATTTAAAACCTGCATTACATTGTTTTAAATTATTTTACCATATAGCTTAATAGGTTAGTGCATCATCATTCATCCAAAAGGTTGTAGTATCAAAACTGGTGGCTAGCTGTTTAGTTTTGTAAGAAAGGGGCTTTGTATATTTCTACTGGTTTAGTTTAACCCATTAATCTACAAATTAAAACGATATCGGTTTCTTTAAGTTAGAACAAACTGTGCTTTGCAGCCGCACAAATAAATGCCTTGGGATAGAATAGGATAGGATAGGATATTGGGAAAACCAAGGGGGTTAACACACGGGCAATTGTCAGATCACCCCGCGCCCATCATCGGGGTACCGGAGCTATTTCAGTGTGTTGTATATGATCGACACGTTCCTTCAATTTAGTAGAACCCATTAATCCGCTGGGTTCAGGCAACGTCCGTAAAGTGCCTTGCCCAAGCACACAACCGATTAGCTAGCGACCAGTTTCGCACCTTCAACCTTTCGATTGAAAGGGGACACACTTAACCGTTAGACCAACGGGCCGGACCAGCCGGACCTTGCCCAAGTACAAAACAAACAAAGCCAATGGCTGGGTTTGTTTCAACAAAACAAATATTTTATCTTCAGTTTATATTTTTTGTTACTTTTTAACCCAACTTTGCTTTTTATTTTGTTTTGACGAACATAGTTTTTTATTTTGTTTTGACAAACCTAGATTTTGATTTTGTTTTGACAAACCTTGATTTTTACTTTTTTACCCAGTGTTGCTTTTTTATTAAGCAGAATGAAATAAGCATCATTTGTTATTTTTTTCATTACTTCATCGTGAAACGTTTTTCGCAGAGACAAGTTTTTGCTCCTCCTCTGCAACATGGACACCTGAACTTCCGATCTGCGTTCCTGCTCCCTGTAATCCTCCACCCTCAGTTGCCAATGCTGTTTACAGGATTGAACATTCCCCTGCATTCATTGATCTTGAGGATAAGAATGAAAGTCCTCCGCT
>CH002800.1:840042-862879 GCA_000149265.1 Ciona savignyi
ATTGTTAACCCCCTTGATTTTCCTATTCACGGGGAATAAACATGTATATCCTATCCTATCTTAGTAAAATAATTTTAAAATAACTTTAACAGTGCTTTTAAAGCTTAAGATGCAATTAGATATGATTATGCCTGACGATGGTACGCCATCATTACAGGATGCCATATTATTACATGGAAATTTTAAACGTAATCACATATTTGAATCGTATTTACAGACCCCTATTAATATTGATTAGGCTTAAATTAATTATTTTGTGGGATTTTCATAAAACTCATAAAACAAGTGGTTTTCTTACTTGATGACATTTAGGACTAAAGAGTTTAAAAATAATCTAAATATGCACATTTTGCGAGTATGCAAATAGCAAGTTTTAATTCTTTTTAGGTAAAAATATATTTTTAGGCAAAACTTAAAAAAATAAAATAAATGCGAAACCTTCCAAATGAGCATCCAAGCAACACCATGTATGTGTTGTTCGTTTTCGTGAGCAGTTTGGAACCAAGGACCATGCTCCCACCAACACACCATCATATCCTCACTCTTATTCACGCTCAAATGCCGAAACTATGTTCGAGTGTGTACCTGTGGTAGAAGGGTTAAGGGGAGAAAGAATACAAAAGTTGGTAGTATGTCAGGATGACATTTATTCTGTATTTTTATAAATAAAAAATTACAAGGATATGTCTTTTTTCGATTATGTTTATAAAGCACTTTTTAATGATAATTGAAGTTTAGTGACACCTGTCATAAATGGGTAGATTAAAATAATTTAAAATTGCATCAATACCCATAATTTTTTTCATTTAAGTAATTGAAATCCTTTTTACCATTTTGCTATCATAATCGAACACAAAGAGTCATTTAAAATGTAGTTTTGTTACCTGGTACATCAATGTAAGACACTTTTACATCGTTTTTCAGCGAAAGGAATGCCAACTTCGTTTGGCTGGAAAATGAGAAACATACAAACTGATCGGCGTATATACCTGGAAAGAAATAAGTGAAGCTCCCCAACAATAATCTTAACACCATAATTAAAGCCCTGTCCACACTTATGCCATGCTTGAGTGAAAGTCAAAATTATAAAAAATAACGAGCTAGCAATGTGATATATATGATAGGTACTTAATATCTAAAAAATACACATATAGAACAAAAGAGCACTTAAGTTATTTCTTGCACTGTTGCGATATAAATAGGGCTGCAAATTAACGGTTAATTTGAAAAATTATTTGGTTTTAAAACTGATGTAACAATAATCGATTAACTGTTAACCGAATTTCTTTAAGCTAGGATATTCAAATCATACATTTCATGTCAGAAAAGTGTGTGTTTTACCAACCAACAAACAGGTAAGAATTCAAAAAAAGAGTTGGTAAAAAACGGTTAAATTTGAAATGATGGTTTACCATAAAAACGGTTAACCGTTAATTTTTCGCACCCCTAGATAAAACAAACAGTCTTGATGGCTAGTCTATAGCCAGTAGAGTATAAAATATCATTTTTCTTACCTCCACAGGCAGGTGTGGATAGTTTACCAACAAGATATTTTTCGAACGTTATTTTCTGAATATCAAGTTGATTGGTTGTTTCAATGCAAGCAATTAAACCAGTGGAAAAAACGAGCTGGAACAAAATTCAACATTGACATAGGAAAGGAACCATAGCCCACTAGTTCGCCATAAAGCACATTAATGTAGGTAACAGAGCTTAATGGAAATCATTTTCTTAGAAACGCATTCAAATCCTTTTAACATGGTGAATTATATTTTCATCAATTTAAAAACAAAGTTGGACAAGCTAAGATAAACCTTATGCTAGAACATAATTAAAATTTAACCTGTGTACGGAAAACTAAGCTGGCAATGAAGTTGGGCCTAGAAAATAGTTAAGAATTTCACCACAACCGCGATTTTCGGAACATTTTTATAGACGGAACATTCTACATATCTCTTTTTATTGAGTCTTTTTATAAATTATATCTGTCTTTTTATTAAGGAATGTCCAAATTTTTATTTAATTATTTTTTTAAGTTCATTTTTACTCTCTTTTTATTGAGTCCGATTACCAAAATAAAATAAAATTCCCATCACCTGTAAAAGATTTTCCTTTTTCCATTTAACAAACACAACTTCAGCTGACAGCAACGCTTCCTCTATTTGCTTAATATTTTCCCTCAGTTTCAGTGGCCTTTTATTTCTGGGGCACCATAAGCCGTCTCGACTAAGCACATAAGATTTCTTTATATCATGGAATTCAGAAGTTACAGCATTCTTTGTCTCTTTTTCCTGGTAACGGACAACGGATATGTCTTTGTCTGCAAAAAAGGTTGAAATTTAGTTTCAAAAAAAAATTATAAAAATAAAAAAAGGTTTAAATTTTAGTTTAAAAAAAGGTTGAAATTACAAAAGTTAAAATTTATTTGTCATATTTTTATTTCGGAAAGGGTTATCATCTACTAAGATAGCTTGTCAGACCATTGCTTATTGGAGGGTGAAAAATCCAGGTAATAAAACTTTTTTTAAGAATACCATGTGACTATGGTTAAGTCAAATTTATGGTAAGTACATCTTAAGTATATATCCAGTTATCCCAAATGTATCCGAAAATAAGTAGAAAAATGCACTTGTCTGTCTTTTAATTGCAAAAAAGGTAATTGCTTGGTATAAGTACAATCTCCTTGCACTACCGAGATATTGTATAGATCTGCCACTACACAATGGTTCTCTGTCTAAGTCAGGTTACTCAAAATAAGTTATATTTAATGAGTTGTATGTATATAAAAATGCAGATAATATCCCATAATAGGGACAGCGAATGGTATTGTAAAATGGATATTTATCTTATTACTTTACTCAATGTAGGATTGCTTAAGTTTTGTTTAACCCATTAATCCAAGCAAGCTTTATTAGGACGTTTTATTGTATAAAATGTATTGTATATATTTTATTTCCACCATTAAAACAAGCAATAAACTTCCTTACATAAAGAAATGTTTAAGTTAGCAGATAGTTTGGATACAAATACAATATAGGCAGTAAATCAACACTAAACATTAATAATATTAACAAACCTGAAACTGTGTGTGGTTGTATACTCCATAGCTTGATATTATATGTGACAGAAGACATTTTAGATCAAAAATTTAGTAAAATATTTTTTAAATGTCCAAGTTTATACTTTTCTTATTTGTAAATATTTTTTTGAACTGTAACATAGTCTGTAAATATGAAATATAGGAAGGATGTTGATTTACTTCTGGACAAATTATACGATTTAGTCTGTTATATTACACTGGTAAAACAGTCTTATAAATTATTTTGTCGGTCAAAGAAAATATATTATGGAGAAATCTAAAACTAGACTAGTAGGAAAACTGCACACTACAATAAGGATTATCACATTAAGGTTTGTGCAGGAGTTGGAGTTAAAATTGGAGTTAGTTCCTGAGGTACCCATTCTTGCCTCTGTTTAGTGTTGTCTATACATATAATAGGTATTTAGTGTATGTAAGATTACAGCTTTGATAAAATATATATGTTCTACAAATAATTTAATTGGAATTATATATGTTATAGACCAAATAGCTTGCTATGTGAATGCGTCGTAATTTAGCGAAATGGTTAAAATAATCAAAACTGTTTGCTAGTTAGTTGGTTGTGACCTTGGAAAGAACACGTAGCGAATATAGCTTGATCCCAGTGAATTAATGAAATAAAGTATAAACCATATACAACACACTGCAATAGTATTTTTTAAAAATACAATTTTAAAATGGCAGCGCAGTTTAGCGTCTCTATTTGCCGGGCAACAAATCAAAAATGTTGACCCAGTGTTAACGGGTATATTTATGGTAATTACCAAATTTAGGGGATTTTTTGCATTTCATTTCACCAATAATGACATAAGAATGACAATTGATTACACATAAAGAGACGTTTTAGTTGCAACAAAAACAAAGGCTATATTTTTTGGAAAAATTTTACTTTACTCGGTATTATAACAAAACGAAAAGTAAACCTTCGCAAAAATATTTCAAAATGTCTTGGACTTGGGCGGATTTCATCCCGTTTTACGAGTATTTATTTGGGGAAGAGATCGTAGAGGTCGTCCAGCCCAAAGAGCTTGGGTTTCTTGAGCAGATCTTTTCTTCTGATAAATTTTCCCTGCAAGAGGCGTATGAGCACGCGTTGGATCAAATTCGCTTGCTGCAAGGCCGCGAAGACGCGGAGAATACTATCAATCGACTTCATTTTGACCTGTGCTCGACCGTTTTCTTAGCAACGTTGACTTTCTTTACGTTGCTATACACAAGTCACTTGGCTCTACGGTAAGTTAGTGTTATTTTCCGAAAATCCCAGCTGAACATGAACGCTTTTCGTTGAATACGGATGTTTTTGTTTATATTTTTGTTGCTTTTTTGTTTACGATATGATAATCAGACTTATCCCGTGAATGGAAAAACACAATTGTTTTTTTTACCGAGCCAAGTTTCGAACCCATTATGGGCTGGGAACAAGGATCGTTTTTTGTATAGAAGTCGGTATATGTATCGGTCGCACTAACCATTCGGCCACACGACCGTCCAATGGAAAAAACACAATGGGGTTAGAACACTGGCAAGTTTGCCTTGCGCCAACCGACGGATTACCAAATCTATTGCGGTGTGTTGTGTGTGATTTAGACGTTTCTTCAATTTGGTAAAATCCATCATTTCACTTAGTTCCGGCAATGTCCGCTGAGTGTCTTGCCCAAGGACACAACCTTTTAGACAACGACCAGTTTCGAACCTTAAATCCTTCGACTACACTAACACTTCCTTTCTTTATAGTTATGGAAAGCCAATCCTTTCGTCGGCCAATTCCTTTCTGAACAGGGAATCATCGGTAAGCAAGTTGTGTTTGTCTATTTGTTAAGCAATAATATACATATCAGGTTTGGATAAATACTAAATTGTAAGATAAATGGGTTAAATATTTACCGAATTGGCAGTCGTAATATCATTAGTGCGGGTGTATCACCAGAAAATCGTGAATTTAGTCCAACCGATCAGGTGGTGAGTAAACACGACCGATACATATACCGGACTCCTTACAAAAACGGCGTCATCATGGGTTCGAAAATTGGTTCAGTTACCAAAATAAAACAACACCAGTCGCTGACTAATCGGTCGGGTCATTGGTCAAGACACGTAGTCGACGTCATCGGAACCCAGTGGATTAAGAACAAAAACTAGCAATGTTTTTAACATGTTTAACCCATTTAACTAGTTAACCTGGCAATAACCCACGTATCGCCATATTTCTCTGTCCTGTCCTCGTTTTTAACGGTCTAAGTATCGAACCCATGATGTGCTTGTAACTAAGACCGTGTTTTATATAGTGTGCGGTAGCCTAGCTCAGTTTTATAGATTTTACTTTGTTTAAACCTTATTGCAAATAGCTCATATTGGCATATCGGTCTACTTTTTTAGAGAAACGTCGAAACTGACGTTAAGAAACTCGACACAAGGATGAACTTTGTGGAGAATATCTTAACAGAAACCTTCAAACATTTGTCCGTAAGTTATCATGTGTTACATTCAATGTGTAGTTCCAGAGACCGTATAGGCTAATTGGAGAGTTACTTTTAAAATACGTTGGTGGAATAAAAGAACATTCAAATTAAATACGTAAAAAGCAATCACATTCTCTATGTCTGCTTGTGCACTAGTCATACTGGAATCGTTAAAATGTTATGGGGTTCGAAATAGCTTCTGACTAATCGCTCAATTGGGTGCTTTCAAAGTACTTAACGAACTTGAACTCACTTGATTAGTGAGTGAAACAAAACTTGGGTATATCACTCTACAATTACTGAGTTAACCCGAAAGTCGGGCGTTGTATACTTTTTTACCCAGCCAAGTTTTATGCGAGATTTAATAGTTCGATACCTCTGTCTATCTCCACCCAGCAGTTAAATATATGGATGTGTCTAATGTTCCCTAATTGAATTTATTTAAGTGGGTTGTATTGGATAGAGTCAGTGTTTACCGATTGTGCGAAGTCCACCAGAAACAGTTTATTTGGAGTATGGTAATGTGGCCGAGTGGTTAAAACTACCACAATATTTATACGCATTCTATACAAAACACAGCCTTAGACCTGGCCCCTTCAGAGATTCGAAACGCACCCTTCTGTAATATTTGTGTATTTTTGTTTATTTAAATAACAGATGTTACATGTAGCTGGCTTATCATTTATTTTTATGGGTTGGAACTTTCACCCAAGCACGGCTTGCTAAGCCTAAGTGTGGACATGGTTAGAGTTGGTTGTGGGTTTAAGAATGTTGTTTGCTTGGGGTAAGAGTTTATTTTGCTATTAAAATATGGAGTAAAGTAAGTTGAAAACGTACGCAGAACGCCTTTTTCGGAGAAACATGCGTCTAGCAAGTGGCTGGTTTGGAGTACACACCCTTTAGACAAGTGTTGTCTCCCACAAATGCGAAGCAATAATACGAATACACTCACACAATATACGGCAGTGTAAACCATCCAACGGTTTTATTATACATTCCATTGTATTCAGGAGACCAATATAGTGGCGAGCAACCGTCTACAAATGGACGCAGTCGTGAAAAACCAGGTTCGCGTTCTGTCATCGGCTAAGGATAAGTTGAATGAGATTACTGGAGCCATTCATGGCATTTTAAAGGTAAATAGTTTTAAAATACAGAATAATACCCAAATGTAGATATTAGTACACTTTAATTATATATAAAAGATTTGAACCGTACATGGTGGTAAAACAATAGCTGAAATATTGCCGCGTGATGGCCAAAAGATGAATATGCAAAATTATATACGAAAACTGTCTTAGTGCACTACCAACGATGGGCTTCAAATATTGTCGTATAAAAACACAATAGTACGAAATTAATAATGGTACATGATTAAAAAACTCTCTTTATTGCATTTTTACAGATGCTAGCCAATAACATAACCGAAGGTGGATAGGCCTACTTATGTGTTTTTATCTGTTTTAATTGTCAATTTACATTTACGGCCGCCTTTGGTTAATGGGTGTTTTTTTGCAGTGTTTTATATGATTGAGATGTTTTTTTAATTTTAGTACAATTCATTAATCCACTAGTTTTAGACCATACCCGCTAGGTTTCCTGCACGTACACGACTAACTATATCGCAGTTTCGATCCTATAACCTTTCGGCAGAAAGGCGAATAACCCGTACAAAATACAGTTAAACACATCATTTTATCCAATTTACAGACACGTCCACAGACGGGAGATAAATCGGTCCAGAGTGGCAGTTTCCAAGAGGGAGACTCTGCTAATGCTACAGGGAAAGCGAAATAAATGATATATATATTAAATAAATGCAAAGCGGTAACCTATTTACATTGCTTGGTGTAATATTTGGGCAATAGACAGAGAAGTGTGTGGGTGGATGGTTATTAACACGACCGATTTCCATTTTCAACGAAAGGTCTTTGTGACGAATTTTAGGTTTTAATGACGAAATAGTCATTAGTTCCTAGAATCAGATGGAGGACGTCGACGTGCAACAACGGCTTAAGTGCTTATCTTCGGAAGTGGGACAATATAAGGGCGAAATAGGATAGGATACTTATGTTAATCCCCGTGAATGGGAAAACCAAGGGGGTTAACACTCGGGCAATCGTCAGATCACCTCGCGCCCACCGTCAGGTATCTGGAGCTAGTGTAGTGTGTTGTGTATGCCCATTAATCTGCTGGGTTCAGGCAATGTCCGTAAAGTGATTTGCCCAAGGACACAACCGACTAGCAAGCGACCAGTTTCGCACCTAAACCTTTCGATGGAAAGGCGACGCACTTAACCGCCAGACTAACCGGCCGGAATTCCAACTTGATCCCATTGCAGTCTTTTCCGCACTAACTAACCTATATATATCTTTCATTTTTTATCGTGGATGAAACGATATTTTTAAATCCTAAAACTATGGGACTGTTTAAAAGTTTTTATATCGTGTGTATTTACCGACGTGTTATAGGCTACTGACAGTAACTTTGCCGGTTTTGTTGCTAATGTTCTTTACTGCAGGAAGCAAAACTTGCAGGTTCGAAACTAATCGTTACATAGTCGACTGTATTATTGGACAAGGCACTTAACGGACATTTCCTAAACCCAGTGGATTGATGGGTTTAACGAAATTAATGAACTGTCTCAATTACACAACACACTGCAATAGCTCCGGCAACCCAACGGTGGGCACTAAGAGATGTGACGATTGCCCGGGTGTTAACCCCCTTGGTTTTAAATTTACTTGGATAAACATAATTATCCTGCCCTATCCTTTACAACCCAATCAAAAACACGAATACAGTGATTGCTAGTTTTATTGTGCAAAATCGGTTGCTACGACAAATCAAGTGCAATAAACTGTCAAAAACTAAGTTGCTACATGATATCTACAAAAATCGTTTGAATAGTTTAACAAAACTGACAATGCTACTGCATAAAAATATTGCAGTGATAAAATATGACAGTGTCGCTACAGTGATACATGCATGTATATGTGTAAGATTACTTGGCTGAAAGTTTACATAAAGGCTTAATTTGCTAACAAATCGTAGGGAAAATCTAAAATTGGCCACACTCGCATCCAAGCGGCTTTCCGGGGGCAAACAGGAACGTGCGCTCACTATAATGAAACGAACAACTGCCCTATAGCGCGCAATCAAGTATGTTTGTAGTTGCCAGCTGCGGCATGTTTTCTGCACACGCTTGTGTGCCTGAGAACAGCTGTTAGCTGGCGCGCGAGCCACGCTCACTATGTTAAAATAATCACATTAATTCCGACGAGCACGCGTGTTTATGGCTAAAGTGCACTCTAGGTCTAGAATTATAACAAATAAACAAAGTCGGTTGGCGATTGCGCGTGTGTTGATTTTTATGGGAATATTGTGTGGTTTTGTTTGCATTTTTTGACAACGGTTTGCTTCTTATAAGCTAGCACACAAGCGTACGTACTTCATAAAGAAACAAACACCTGTATCCGGTGCCTTATGAAAAATAAACTATGTCCGTTGACGATTACGCGTCTGTGGATATTCGGTTAATTTTCTACTGATCATCTCTGTCTTCCTTTGCTTCGTCCTCATGAACTCTCTTCTTCTTCCGCTTCAGCATCCGATCCTTCACGATCTGATCCTGGTCTGTCTTCCCTAACCTCCGGGATGAGGATCTGGGTCGGAACTCTTCTTCTTCTTTTTCTTCTTCTTTGTCATCCACGGGAAGAGGAGCAACAGACTCAGCAGGGAGAGCAGACTCATTCTAAATATTTCAATATTTTGTAAATTTCTTATATTCACTAACATTTGTTGGTAAATGCACGCATTTTTCACAAGGTTAAAGTACTTTTATTCGCATAAACCACGCAACACCACAGCGGTATAAAAAGATAAAAAAATTCGCCAGCACTTTAAGTGCGGTAACTTCCGGCCTCGGGTTATCAAATATATCTGGATATTATGTAGCGTGTTGTTTTTTTAGGTATTCTTTCACTGGACTACAGGAGTGGCAAGCCCTCCCTCGTCAAACACGCTACAAGTATAAAGGAAAAGAATACTCATGTTTATCCCCGGAATGGGAAAGCAATGACGCGAATACACTGCTAGATTATGGCTGAATATTTCAATATTTTGATTCTATTATTCACTACCAATGGTGCCCGCGTCTCATAAGCTAAAATTGTGTCCGATCTTTAAAAATAACTTTATTTTCCGGTTTTTCTTCATTTTTCACAGGGTTAAGTATAGGGGAAGGATATTTATGTTTAATCCTGTAAATGGAAAAACATAGGGCTGTTATAACTTAGCTCGATTATGGTTGAATATTTGTTGTTCATTATGATTCTATTATTCATTAACATTGCTGAAATACACGCCTCTACCGTGCTAAATCCTGTCAGATCCTCACACGATATTGCTGGATACTTATGGAAATGCTCTAACGACTGTTTTGCCGTTTTTCCTGTTTTCCAAATTTTTATCAATAGACCTGCTTCATGTTTTCATCGTGGAAACAAAAAATAAACCAAACTAAGTATAGGAGGGAAGGGTATTCATGTTTATCCCTGTGTTTGGGAAAACGCAAGGGGCGTTATTACACAGGCAATCGTCAGATCACCTTGGGTCCAGCATCGAGTTACTAAAGCTGAATGTTGTGTATGATTAAGGTATTTTTTTCAGTTTTGATATTGGCTGAAAAGGCAACTTACTGACCCAACAAGCTATTAAGTGAGATAATATAAAATGCCGTTTATATGTCCGAACGAATAGCTTGGGGTTATTCATGATGGGCTCATTACTAAGACCGTTTTTATGTAAAATACAGATCAATTGGTCGTATCAACCTAATCGACCATACAACCGTGCTAAATTGCTCACAGTACCATATAGTAGTACAGGCACTTTAACTTAGAATTCTCTGCAGTACTAAATTCCTATCAGATTCCCAAAATCACCTCTTTTTCGAGTTTCTTTTGCAAATTCCTCGCGAATTCGTCCATTTCATCTTCCCCATTTGCCTCTTGTGCCAGCTTCAAGAACTTGCTGCCTTTCCTGCATCCAAACTAATATTACACTCTTAAAAATGCTTAACAAACATTGCAATGGGTAGGAAGTTTGTTAGGTCTTACATGCACCAAAACTTTTGTTATACTCTTCCGAATGATTATTAAAACATTGCAATAAAATTAAAACATGTTTTAAAATATTTTATTATACTGTTTTAAAACGTGTAGCAGTGTGAAATATTGTAATGGGTTAGGATACGCATAGTTTAATGCAAGGTTTAACAATTTTTATTACACTGTGGTATCATCAGTATTTACTGACGGGTTTTAACTAGTGTAGTTTTTCCATTTTATCCTGCCACCTTTTTAACATAACTACTATCTTCTTCTTCTTTAATGTAATAAAGGAGTAAAAATATAAACTAAAAATAAACTTAGAAACAATTTAAATAGGGCAACACTAAAAGAAAGAAAAGTGGGAAGGAGGGAAACTGTAAAATTACGGAAACTAATTTAAACCCTGCCCTAAACACTAATCTTAACCCCCAAACTAACCCTTACTCTAACCTCATGTTTAAATAATATTCATTTTAGTGTGCAGTTCCCTTTTAGTATTTCCCCGTTCAAATACCAACCTTTTCTCTTGGGAGGTCATCGTCTGATCGCCTTTAATCGTCTTCTCTGTTTTGATCCTCTCAATTTTCCTGTTCAGTTCTGTCTTCTGCCGAGTAAGTTGGAGACTGGTCCTCTCATGAAACATCGTCTTCTGCCGATCTAGTTGGTTCATCAATTCAACAACTTGGGCTCCTTTCCTCTTCTTTCTGGCATCGATTTGCTTTTGAACCTGTTAAGATTTCGTTGGGTTTTAAAAGAGGTTTTGCTGGGGTTTGAAAGGTTTTTTTCTGGGGCTTGAAAGGGGTTTTACTGGGTCTTTGAGTGTTGCTAGGGCTTGAAGGGTAATGCTGTGATTTTTCTGAGGCTTGTAATGGGTTTTGCTGGGCTCTAAAAGGGGTTTTGCTAGGGCTTGAAAAGAGTTTTGCTGGGGTTTGAAAAGAGTTTTTGATGGGGCTCAAAACGAATTTTGCTGGGGCTTGAAAAGGGTTTTGTTGGGACTTAAAATGGGATTTAGCTGGGGCTTAAAGAAGTTATGCTAAGGCTTAAAAAGGGTTTAGTTTTTTGTACAGACTTTAAGCCATAGCACCACACTGCATAATGTTTATTTTACTATTCTAAAAATATAAACTGAGTTTTAAAATGAATAACAAACCAACCTCCAGTTTGTTCAGTTCCTGTTGTTTTTTAAATGCATCCATGTAATTCTGCGACTTCCGATTGAGTTCCTTGAAAAAGTCATCTTTCTCCTTTTCACTGATGTGGATGTCAATAACTGTTTTCTCGCGTTTCATTGGTTGAATTGGGGGAGGCGGCGGCTTGGTCTGTGATATAACAATGAAGGTGATTGTGTCATAATAGGGTTTGCATGGGCAGCCTTAGTACAGGCGAATTACTTGTTAAGTCAGTGGATCGCTAAGTCGGTGGATCGCCTTTCAGTTATAACAATTATTGGTTCTACTAAAAATGAAAGACATTTTTGCCTTACAAAACACACCACATTAGCACCAGTTACCTGGATAGAATAGGATAGGAAATGCATGTTTATCCCTGTGAATTAAAAAACCAAAAGGGGGTTGACACACGGCAATCGTCAGATCACCTCGAGCCCATCGTCGAGTTACTGCAGCTATTGCAGTGTGTTGTATATGATAGACACGTTCCTTCAATTCAGTAGAACCCATTAATCCGCTGGGTTCAGGCAATGTTTGTTAAGTGCCTTGCCCAAGGACACAACCGACTAGCTATCGACCAGTTTCGCACCTGCAACCTTTCCGGTGAAAGGCGTCGCACTAAACCACCAGACTAACCGGTCGGACTGACGGGGGATGAAATTATCTGACGATTTCTAGTGTGATAACCCCCCCTTTCCCATTCACAGAGGAAAACATGCATATGTTGCTGAGAAACACATGCTATGCCATGTTTCGTTTAAAGTTTTATTAAATAAAATATTATTTAAAGAAGTTCCTACTAGCACATTTTTAGGTTATAAAAAAGTCCTGCAAAAATATTTATTATGCTGGGGTGACTTTTAGATTGGTCGCAACTTAAATAAGATTTTTCAGATGTGAAAATACAAAATAAGTTACATACACAGTGGAAATATAAATCACAAATGAAAATGATAAACGATGCAATGCGTTTAGACACTAATCACAGACCATGGAAATTTATTGATATGAAATAAAGTGCCTTAAAGGTAGAAAATAAAACTGGAAACACTCTAACCTCTGATGCCTCAGGTTGTTGGATTACTTTTGCCTTCTTCCTTTGCTCTCTTCTTTCAGCAAGCATTTTTTCCATCTGCAGAATTAAAAAAAAATCGTTTAAATTTTTTGTCCAGCCTGATAGTTCAATTGATAATCGTGTCGGCAGTCTGCATGCCTCCGAAAGGTTGCAGCTTTGAAACTGGTGGCTTGCTAGTGGGTTGTGCCAGTTGGCAAGGCACTTAGCGGACATTGCCTGTACTTATTGGATTAATGCGTTGAACTAAACTGACAAACATCTTTGTCATATTCAAAACATTTCAATATCTCTGCTAAGCATGATAGTTTTGAGGTAATCTAAGTATGGATATTGTGAGAATAATTTCCTACATAATTACAAGGTAATCTTGCAATTGCTGATGTAAAAACACTTCTTTACATATTTATGAGGTAATCTGACGATTGCCCATGTGATAACGCATCTTTATGAATTTGCGAGGTAATCTTATTATTACCCGTGTGATAAAGCTAACTTTAGTAATTATGACATAAACTGATGAGATGTTATAACACCATTTGTGTTTACGCATTCACAGGCATAAACATGAATATTCCATCCCACAATCCTCAGTGCAACTCGTACCAGATTTTTCTGTCGGTTTGACTCATCAGTTGCTCTTTTCTCCCTCGCTTTAATCCTCTGTTCCGCAAGGAGGACCATCCCAGCCGCAGCGTGAGCCTCGAACTCTGTCTCATCCCTTCGTTGCCGTACTCTTTGAATCCTCTCCATCATCTTCGCTCGCTGCTGCTCCAAGTTGCTGTTCAGAGCCTGTTAGGGGGGGGGGGGGGTGTAATATAAATGTGACAACATATATAGTTGACACTCCAAGTAGCTGTTCAGAGCCTGTCAAAGGTGGGGGGTGTAATATGAATGTGACAACATAATCCTGCCATTTAATGTCTGTCAGGGGGTGTTAAATTAAATAGTTGACACTTCAAGTTACTGTTCAGAGCCTGTCAAAGGTGGGGGGGGTGTAATATTAATGTGACAACATAATCCTGCCATTTAATATCTGTCAGGTGTGACTCAAGTCGACAGCGCTGAAAATTTAATAAGTGGAAAAGTATACGGCCGATTTTGATCAGTGAGATGGCGCTGGAGAGCTGAATAATTTCTGCGTTTAGCAATATAAGTTGATATATAGGTTTACATTTAAAAATTTTTAGTTATTTGAGTTTTAAAAAACGTATACATATATGTGTGGTTTTGTTTGTTTTAATTACTGTTTTAGTCCCCGATTAGTTTTCAACTATTGTCGTCATGGTTCGTTTGTTTTGTTTGAAAACAATTCATTCCTTTTTTCACTTGTACATTTTGGATTAGGCCATTTTTTGAGCTTTTGGAGGGTAAAAACAGATATTCTGTTGAAGAAGCTGCCCTTTTGTTGGCTGATAGTGAATCTGTAAGCAGTTGTGCTTCGTTTTTTAGTAGTTCTATTGATAAAGAACCTTTTTGAAGTTGTTTTGCATCAGTTTTGTTTCCTGTGGCTATGTGTTTGTGTTTCATTGGGCGAAAGTAAAAAAAAAATTAAAAAAAAAAATTTTGATTTGCGTATTACGACGTCATCAGTCAAGTTGTGATGTCATCACAAAAAGAGTAATACAAAATGATCCAAAGATCATCATAAATAACTTTGCTACATACTGTTTTGTTTGTAAAGGAGAAAAAAGGATAGTTTTTGTTGATCTAAATAGAAATACATGACGTCATTGCACAATGCATGACGTCATCAAAATTTAAGTTATGTAAAACAAAAGAAAATTTATTACTGAACAACTTTTCTGTTGATCATATCATGCTAACATCAATAGTTTTCTGTACAGAAGCTTCTAACCTAAGGCGACTTCGCCGAAAAATGACCTAAAAAACAGCCGGCAGTTAAAGGGTTAAATAGTTGATACTCCAAGTAGCCATTTAGAGCCTGTCAAAGGGGGGTGTAATATGAATGTGACAACATAATCATGCCATTTAATATCTGTCAGGGGTGTTAAATTAAATAGTTGACACTCCAAGTAGCCGTTTAAAGCATGTCAAAGGGGGGGGGGGGGTGTAATATGAATGTGACAACATAATCCTGCCATTTAATATTAGGGAGTGTTAAATTAAATAGTTGACACTTCAAGTAGCCGTTTAGAGCATGTCAAGGAAGCTGTAAAATTAATGCCTCACATTTCTGTAGTAAGCTGAAAGGTTTTGTGCCAAATCAACACACAATCTATATGTCGTTCTAAGTTGCCATTTATAGCCCGTCGAGGTTAACTTGTAAATTTATGTGACAACAAAATTCTGCCGAAATGGCTCTTCAGTTAAAATGTTCCGGGATTAAATTTTACTTAATAACTTTCCAACGCAATCTCATGGTAATGAATTTTAAATTTTTCACCCAGATTTTAGGAATACCTTGCATTGATTGACACAAAACAGTCAATCGTAAATTGAAATGTGCATATAGTTGGTCAACTCATAGAGAGACATATGATTTTAGTAAGAACAACACAACATGTGATAAAACAATTGACTGAACTGAAAATGCATCTTTTAAAGTTTAGTCGATCCCACCAAAATATCACTCATTGAAACTCTAATTAAAATAATAAACATGTTTCGATGTCCAACGTTTTGTCGACTTTTTCTGTTTCAAATATAATTAAGCCAGACCAGTCTGGTGGTTTAGTGTGTCGGCTTTTAGCCGAAGGGTTGCAGGTATGAAAATGGTCACTAGCTAGTTGGTTGTATCCTTGTGCAAGGCACTTAACGGACATTGCCTGAACCCTGCGGATTAATGGGTTCTACCAAATTGAAGGAATGTGTGAATCATACAAAACACATTGCAATACCTCCAGTAACCCGACGGTGGACGCGAGGTATTCTGAACCCCCTTGATTTCTACTCACACGGATAAACATGAATATCTTATCCTATCCATCCTAGCTAATCGCTTGCAGATTTGTGTCATCAAAACCAAAAAGAAACTAAATCGAAATATTCAACTGAAATTAAAACTTATATTTAGGTGTGCCATGGAAAAAAAATATGGTACGGACACCAACCCATGTTTACAGGTTATTCCAGTAAAGTATTGAACACACCAACCTCTTTCTGCTGCAAAATATCCTTCTCAAGTTGAGCAAATGCTGCATCGGCATCTATATCCTCCCCTTCTCTCTCTGGAGGAATTAAAGTGTTTGGAATCATGTCGTGAAGGTTGGGTAATGTGTCAGACAATCATTTAAAAGGTTGTGGGATCGAAACCAGCTGCTAGCTAATCACTTGCATCTTTGGGACAGTCACTTATGGACGTTACATGGACCCGAAGATTAATTTTTAAAATAAAATTACCATTGCGTTGGTTACCGGCAGTATTATTGACAACACATCAAACATCAAACTGTTAACTAAAGGGATCAAAACTCGCTGCTAGCTGGATGTGTGGCTGCTAGATGGATGGAGAGAGCACTTAATGGATGTTGAACTTAACCTAAAAGTTGTGGGTTTAAAATACCAAACTTAGGGTTTTTTATCATATAGAACACACTGCAATAGCTCATTTATAATAAGCTTAAATAGTAATTTTGAATACATAAGATTAAATGGTTTTAAAATTGAACTGTATTGATAACCATCCATGGAAGGAGATATTTGAAAATTTTCTTTTGAAATAAAAATTTATTTGAATGAAAAAAGTAATCTCACTTTTCCTCGCAATTGTCTCCTTTTTCTCTTCCAGCTCCTCATCCAGTTTCTTCAGTTCCTCTGCAGCTTCCTCCTCTATTGCATTTTGCTCTTGTTCCAAGCTCACAGAGGACGCTGGACGTGTCTCCGCTGAATGAAGGAAAAGAAATTAAAAAATCTACTTTATTGAATGTATATAAAACAAGAAGTTAAAAAAATCTTCACTAATTTGAAACAAGATTTCCTCAGAATAATCCCTATTATCTCAAAACCTGACAAGCGACAAATTTCTCCTATTTATTTTCATAAAATATCACCATGATTTGAAAAAATCACGCTAAAATATGCACACAACTGAATCAACCACTGACACTCAGAGATATCTTACTTAACCCTTGAATAAAGCCTATTTTCTCACCCACGAAAATATAAATGAAACTACCCTCCACACACTGTAATAGCTTCAGCGACTCGGCTGTGGGCATGAGGTGTCTTATAATATGCTTGGTTGCTTGATAAAGGTAATCTGATTGTTCTTAAAACGAATTTAATTGTTCCACACACAGGGATAAAAGTGCGAATCCTATCTCATCATCTTAAATCTTACTTTGTCCAGGAAGAGGAAGACCAAAGAGGACTTTAACAAGGTTGTCATTCCACCTCTCCCTTCGTGCTCGAACTTGGTCCTCGGATAACATGTTGAGAACTTCGTTTGTCTACGGAAATTTTATACAAAACATATTAGAAAAATATTTGTTTCTTACATAAATATCTTTTAAATGATGGAAATCGTTTTTACAGAAGGTACCAATTAAATCTTTTTATAAATTTAAAAAGATATATTTCTTAAAAATCTAAAAGATCAATAATCGTTTTGTTTTAACCATGTATATTAATGTGAATATAAATGTAAAAAATAGGATTTTTGAGACAATGTTTAAACTTCCTGTAACTAATAGAAAATAACAAAAAACAACAGGGGCAAACCCAAAGGCACAACAGGGCAAAAAGTGGCTGTGGTAAAAATTTGTTGCTCAGTTTTAGTACAAACCATCAATCCAATGTTTACAGTTAATGACCAGGCAGTTAATAAAGATAAGTAGCTTGTCAGAAGACACAACAAAACAGAAGGTGGTCAGGGTGAATATTAAAGTTAATATTACAACAAAACTCATTTAAGTTCTTCCTAATCGTTTCAACCACACCAGTCCACCAAATGGTTTAAAAAAACTTGACATTTTTCACCTTATCGAAGGTAAGGTTGGTGGTGGTTACGGTCTCATTGTCTTGTGTGTGCTGCAGCTCTGTCATCCACTGTTCCAGTTGACCGCTCATCCATGACGCCTTGTCCACCTCTCCCGACAGTGCGCGGCGATTTACTACAGGAAAAAGTTTGTATAACTTTATCCTACAGTTATAACTGATATGTTGCCAGTACTATGGACATGTTTTAGTACACGGCGTTTATAAATTAAAAATAGCCCTGGTAAAATGATTAATGCAACATTTTCGTATACAGAATTCTATATAAAAAAAATCAAACCCAACAAATGCTTAGTTTTTGTTGTTTTTGCAGCAGAACTTGATCGATCCACATGTAGATTTCTATTTAACAATCATCTTAGTGGCAACACTGATTTAAATCTTCGCCCAGTAAAAAAAAATCAATATCGGCATGTTGCAAGACTAAGTAGCTATGTCACAGCTACATGCTAAATTAGGACAGCTATATTTCTAATGAATCTTTTTTATAGAAATATCGAAAATTCTGTAAAAAAGGATCCTAGTGGCAAATATAACATGAATTGTAAATTCATCCAAGTAAAAATATAAAAAAATCTGCATCGAATGATCAGAATTGCTCCCTCACGTTCAAGTTGAAGTTTCATGCCATTGATGAGGAGGTTGTTTTGCTTGGAGACGTACGTCGAGAGGCGGATTTTCTTCGCAGCATCGAGCGCCTCATCCCCGCTCTCGCTGATCGCCAACATCACCCGCGACTCTCTCCACTTCCGACGACTCCCCATGAACCTCTCAAGCTCTTCTCGGAGCTCCTAGGGAGGATGCAGAGATGAGGAGGATTAAATTGGACAAAAAGAAAAAAAATCTCCGGAAGTTTATTGTGATGGAGTTCATTGAGGTAATAATTGTACTTGTATAATCCACTTGGCTTTGGTCAGGGACCTGTGGCTCTTCTCATCCTTCTGATGCGCTTTTGTAATTTTATTGTTATTGTTCTGAGTGCTTAATAAGTTTAATTTCCACGCAAAAGTGAAACAAACAAAAAGATCAAATTAGAAAAAATTCTCCGGAAAAAAAGCTCATTTTACGGCTGAAACTGCCATTTATATGCCTGAAACTACACTTGCCTACGAACAAAAATGTCTATTTGTTGCTAAAACTACAAAATTCTCTGAAAAAAAGCTCATTTTACAGCTGAAACTGCCATTTATATGCCTGAAACTACACTTGCCTACGAACAAAAATGTCTATTTACTGCTAAAACTACAAAATTCTCCGGAAAAAGGTCAATGTAGGATTCAACAGGGGCAATGCCCTACCCTACGTTGTCAACCCTGTGTTGTTAACGACCTAGTTCCAAGTAGTGGAGCACAGAAAAAGGAATGAATTTCAACGACTTTCTAAATAGGTGGCAACGCCATGACGGTTAAATGAGCACAAAAAATAAATGTGATTTATAGATACGTTAGGTTTGGGAATAGATTGGGAACTTTTCTGTAAATAACCATAACACTCATTTTACAGCTGAAACTGCCATTCATATGCATGGAACTACACGTACCTACAAACAAAATGTCCATTTACTGCTAAAACTACAAAAATTCCCATTTAAGTAGATAGGATAGTTTATTAAGGTTTTATCTCCGTGAATGCAGAAATGAGGGAGAGTTATCACACAAGGAATCGTCAAATTACCCAAATATCGGAAAACCAAAGCTAATGCAGTGTATGGTTCCTGCCATTAAAGTACAACCCATTAAACCACTGGGTCAAGTCAATATCCTTTAAGTTCCTTTTACAATAGCTAGCTACCAGTTCGATCATGCAATCTTTTCAGCTAAAACACGACAAGAAGAATTAAAACGACAGGCGCTTATAGAAGTGAAAAACCCAGTTTACCTCGTCAGATCGTTGTTTCAATTCTTCATCGAAATCTTCCACCACTAGGAGGAGCTGCAGCAGGGAGTTCCGCTCGCCGAGATGTTTCTGTTCAACTTCGTTGAGCAGGATGTCCAGTGATCCACCTAGGGAGGACAGGGGGTATGAAAAGTAGAATATGGGGCAAGAATAAGAAGTAATTCCGAAATTGGCGAATCCAAGGGAACTGATGGAATAAAATAAGTAAAAAGATACTTCCTTACCATTGTTATAATTTTCTTAAAACAAGGTGCATTATTTCTGTACATGGAAATGCATTTTCCTATAACTTTTTTGGGGATTTTAACACAAGATCTGTTTATTGTTTTTTTGGAATGACTTTGATGAAATGACATTGCTACACTGATTTTTTTGCCATATGCACGGCTAAAATATCAATAAATCATGAAAAAGCAAAATTTCAGACCACCGGGCAACTCCCAATACATCCCACTCACCTTCCCTCTTCTCATCCATGATCTCGTTTATCCTCTTAAGGATGTGCTCCGGATCAGTGAGAGCAGCGAGAGCTTCCTTCCTCCTCTTTTTGGTCTTCCTCATCGAAAGCCTCTCCTTCGCTAGTGCCGACTGCTTTGATCTTCCAGCTTCAAGACTAAAATATATATGGTTAAGAAAACACCTCACTTATGGTATAAAGAAGACAAACCTTTAAAAATGCTAAGAAAAATATTTTATTGGAAATTGCTTATTCTATTTTTAAACTACTCTCATTAGGATGAAAATTATTATTCTGGCTTTATGTTTTTTGCTTTAAAACCAATTTACATATGCTGTAATGGATACTCTCCAAATAATTCAAATTAAAAACGGATAAGACTAATGCTTAATTAATTATGCCATATATTCATGCTACAGGGTCCCTAACCACAATTTGTATTTTATACACCGAGTATATAGTTTGTTTCTGCAAGCATAAACGCATGGGTCCCATAGTTAACCAACCAAACTTATTTTCCATGTGAAAAAAAAGAAAGGACAAAAAAAGAACGAAGCTTTTTAAAAAAATATATAATAAATTAATGCGTTATCACTGCATTAGTAATTGACACAGCAGATTTCATACTTGGATGCGAGAGCCGCTTTGTCGTCCTTCGCAGCTTGGAAGATGAGCATGATGGCGCTGTAGTTCTCCTCCGACTGGAGCTGCCTCCTCTCCCGACGGAGATGCGCAGCCGCGAGTTGCCTCCTCCTCTCCTCACTTATCATATCGTCATGCCGACGGAGGTCACTGAGAAGGGATTTTTTCTCGTTCTCGTAGTCGCTCTCCAAATCAAGGAGAACATTCTAGAAATTTTGTTTTAACTTTATTGATATAATAAAAGAAACAGTTTAAATTTTTTTAAGGTATAATTTTGAGTGAATGACACCATGGAAATATCCTTGTTGGGAACCATTGCACTAAAGCAATATTTAAGAAGAACCCTAAACAAACATTTAAACTTTGAAGTTGACCAGCTTAAAAAGAATTATTTAAACTTGAAACATGTCCAGCTTGAAGAGAATTCCATTTTTGCTCACTTTACGTTTCACTTTATCCAGAGATTCCTCTGCGTCTAGTTCTCTCTCCAATGTTTCATCATCATTTGCGAGTCCTTGCTTCGCTCTCTCTTCCTTAAGCTTCTTTTTCCTTTCCAATCTCAGCTTGAGTGTGTCTTCCTGGGATAGTCTTTCAATGTCTGTGAAAAAAAGAAAAAAAGATGTTTTTTTATAAACTGGCAAATTGATCGTAAATATGCCATGGTATTGTATGTCAGCATATAAGATAATTATCCTTTAGCTTGGTAGGTTGCTGCGTGGGCTTTCACATGAAAGGTTGTGTAATCAAAACTGGCCGATAGCTAGTCGGTCGTGTCCATAAACCCATTGGAATTGGTTTGAACTAAAGGAACACATCAATAATTATACACCACAATGTAAATGTAATAACTCTTAACGGTGGGCGCGTGGTAATCCAGCAATTGTCTGTGTGATAATTTTTCCGCGTTTTCGCATCGGCAATCTTTTTCGGCTACAATAGCTCCAGTAACCCAATGACCACAAGGTCATCTGACAATTGCCTGTGTGTTGACTAGTCTTTCATTTTTGCCATTCATGTCAAATAACATAAATAATACACCATTATGAATATAGGATAGGATATTCATGTTTATCCTCGTGAATGGGAAAACCAAAGGGGTTAACACACGGGCAATCGTCAGATCACCTCGCGCCCACTGTCAGGTTACCGGAGCTATTGCAATATGTTGTATATGATACACAGATTCCTTCAATTTAGTAGAATCTATTAATCCGCTTGGTTCAGGCAATGTCCGTAAAGTGTCTTGCCCAAGGACACAACCGACTAGCTATCGACTAGTTTCACACCTGCAACCCTTCGATTATAAGGCGACGCACTAAACCGCCATACTAATCGGCCGGAATAGCAATGTCTATACAAACAAGCAGACGCACCGTTCTCGGATATGGCGAGCGCTCTGAACAACCTCTTCAGCTCATCCGTCTTCCCCTCCTGTCTCAGCCTCCTCTCATGCCGCTTCACATCCATGATCTTCTTCTGTCGCTCTCGCTCTCCCATCGCCTCCCACTCCGCTGATCCTAACCTCTTCATCAGAACCTGGGGGGGAATCACCAAAATCGGGATAGGGATATCAATAAAGTAGGGATAGGGATATCACCAAAATGGGAAAGTCTGACTGACGGAGTACTCATTAAAATTCACTTTTTGTTGAACCAAATTAAAGGAGACCGGCGACAGTAAGGATTGTCATTGTGTTCAACACAAACAAGTGTTAGCCCAAGGGGTGCAATTTTGGTTTTAAGATATTTTATCCAAAAAAGGAGATATTCATGTAAATGGGAAAATAAAAAGGGGCATAATTCCACGGCAATTGCCATATCACCTCGCATTCACAGTTGGGTTATCTGAGCTTTTGCAGCATGTTTTGTATGATTGAGATGTTTCTTTCTAATTTTGGTATAACACACCAGTCCACTTAGTTCGGAGATATTTTCCAATATCCTTGTGCTAGAACACAATGGACTAGCTA
>CH002800.1:862979-876549 GCA_000149265.1 Ciona savignyi
CGACAGGTTAGTCTGGTGGTTTAGTATGTTGCCTTTCAGTTGGAGGTACAAAACTTGTCGCTAGCTAGTCGGTTGCGTCCTTACTTAACGGTACTTAACGGACATTGCCTGAACCCAGCAGGATTAATGGGATGTAATACTAATTTGAAGGAACGTGTCTATCATATACAACACACTGCAATGGCTCCGGTAACCCAACGGTGGGCGCGAGGTGAATCTTGCCCGTGTGATAACCCCCTTGGTTTTCCCATTAACGGGGATAAACATGAATATCCTATCCTTACTGATACCCAAACACAACATCATCAAACCACGAACCTCTGCGAGATATTTATCTTTAATCACGTCGTACTTCTCCTCCAGAGCTTGGATCACCTCCTCCTCATCATTTGATCCGAGGAGGGAGCTCGCTACGTTGTCGTGATGACCTCGGATGCGGGATTGCTCCTGCTGCTTCCCGAACTCCCGAAGATCGCTGATGCTCTGATGATGTTTGATAATAGAAAACAAGTTCGATTTGGTATTGAATGAAAAAGGTTACTTTTGCGGTGAAAAAATATTTCCCCAAAAATGTGAAAACGGGAGATTTCTGAGGAATTAGATGTATTGCAGATTGTCAATGTTTTGAAAAAAGGTATTTAAAAAAAAAAACAGATTTGATTCATTTTCAATGTTTTTTGTACCGAAAAATAAGATTTCTGTCAAAAATAGCGAAAAAATTAGAGATTTCTAAGAAATGTTTTGGCGAAAGAAAGACACAAGTCCCAAAGATCGTTTATGCTTTGATACAATTGTTTTTTAAACAGAAGACAAATCTTGCAGACTTTTTTTTTTTTTTTAATTTCCATCTCACCTTTTCTGCGATCTGTTCCAGAAATTGCTCCGTCTCTTTGCTCTGGTTCATCTGAAGGTCCATGAGCATGAGAGCGTGCGCATCTTCCTCGGATTTCGAGCTGTCCTTTCGGATCGATTCCAGTTGGTACGCTGATGCTTCCTGGAGAAGATTATCAAACATTAAGTCCAACGGGTTAGTCTGGTGGTTTAGTGCGTCGCCTTTCAGCCGAACGGTTGCAGGTTCGAAACTGGTTGCTAGCTAGCTGGTTGTGTTCTTGGGCAAGGCACTTTCTGGACATTGCCTGAACCCAGCGGATTAATGGGTTCTACCAAATTGAAGGAACCTCTATCATATACAACACATTGCAATAGCTCCGGTAACTCGACAATGGGCGCGAGGTAATCTGACGATTTTCCAATACAAGAGGATAAACATGAATATCCTATCCTATTATGAGGATCATGGATTAATAGTATTCCTGGGGAAGACTATTAATGATGGATGACAAACCACTTATAAAAAATGATAGAGATTGGGCATTGGTGGAGAACCATTGATGAGAGATGAAAATAGATAAATTAACCATGGTAAAAAACGATAAAAACGATTATGATTTTTTACCAATTTAAAATAAGAGGCATCAAAAAATAAATTTTAAAAGTTTACGAAAATATTCAACTTAAAATTTTGGAGGATTTCTACAAAACTTATAATGCTACAATCAGCAAGATGCAAGCCACATTCTTACAAGGAAGATGTTGATCTGGTCATCTTTTTGATCCGACATCATATTTGGATCGTTCCTCCATTGTCTCCGGAGCTGTCGAAGAGCTCGAATCCGTTCTCGTCGATCTTCTGATGATTTCTTGCTCGCTTTGGTGCGTACTTCACTCCCCTCACTTGATCTCCGCATCACCTGGGAGGGAAATGAAGAAATGGAGTTTTATCAATTTGAATTTGTGATTTTGATTTTCGAGCGAAAAAATAGACTACAATAGTATGGGCATGACCACGTCGGTGCCAGAACAAGGAAAGTAGGCCATGGAAGGTCCTGTGACTCCACCACCCAGAAGCTATCATAGATAGGATAGGATAGGATATTCATGTTTATTCCTGTAAATGGGAAAACAAAGGGGGTTAACACATGGCAATATTCAGATCACCTCGCGCCCACCGTCGGGTTATTCGAGCTATTGCAGTTGTATGTGAGAGACACGTTCCTTTAATTTGGTAGAACCAATTAATCCGCTGGATTCGGGCAATGTCTGTTAAGTGCCTTGCCAAAGGACACCCCCGGCTAGCTAGAGACCAGTTTCGTGCCTGCAACTTTTCGGTTGAAAGGCGATGTACGTAACCGCCAGACTAACCAGCCGGACGTAATCTGAGATATAGCAATCAAATCATCCAGTAGCATCCTCCCAAGGGATTGAAAATCAAAGGGTGCAATATGGCATAGGTAATTCGTAAAGCTCAATCGGTAAAAGCAGTCTACAGACAGCGAAAGGATTGTGAGATCAAAACCTGCTGCTAGTTGGTTTTGTCCTAATCAGACACTGCCTGAAACCGGTGAATTAATGGATTGTGAATATCCTATCTTTTGCAAAGCAGATTGTGAATATCCTTTTTTTTGCAAAGCAGATTGTGAATATCCTATCTTTTGCAAAGCAGATTGTGAATATCCTTTTTTTTGCAAAGCAGATTGTGAATATCCTATCTTTTGTAAAGCAGATTGTAAATATCCTATTTTTTGCAAAGCAGATATCTCTTACATCCACCAGCACTTCCCGTTCAGCTGCATGTTTCGCTTCAATCTCCAGTGTTGCCGCTTCGGACAAAACTTTTCGGTCATCACTGCTCCAATCGCATTTGCCTAAAATTTCCTGTGGAAAACACAGCGTTGTTAAATAGCAAAAAACACACAAAAATATTTAGTAAAATAGTAGAAAAAACAATAAAAAGTGTGCTGAACTGGTTGTCCTAGGTAAAAGTTAAAGTTAATGTAAACTTTGTTGCATAACTACATTAAGGGAAGTCCTGTTAATGGTGGCGTGTGAAATAGCAATACGTAATAGGGAGACCTCTAGCACTGTAACCGTTACCATTGAATTAGGCAGATATTGTCTGACTCGTTAGTCTGGTGGTTTAGCGCGACGCCTTTCAACCGAAAGGTTTAAGTTTCGAAACTGGTCGCTAGCTAGAGGTGATCTGACGATTGCCCTTGTGTTAACCCCCTTGGTTTTCCCATTCACGGGGATAAACATAATTATCCTATCCTATCCTATATAAGAAAAGAATAACAAACCGAATTAGACAGCTTTTTCTTGTTCTTCAATGCTTTTAACCTTTCTTGAGCAAGTGCAAATTGTTGCTTTTTGTCGCCTTTTAATCTGAATCAAGAGTTGAGCATTTTGTAAATTTTTTCGGAAAGTTTTCGACAGAAGTTAATATATCATAGAAAATCACATTTAACACATATTGATTCATTATAATAAAACAAAAATATTATTAGGCAAGTTGTTAAACAGTAATGGCGTACTAAACTCCAAGTTTACATTTAATTAATCATTAAAATTTTATTTAAAAAAAACATTTTCGGAGAATTTTGTTAAGCATATTTACTTTTCTTAACGCCTTTCAATCGAAAGGTTGCAGGTGCGAAACTGGTCGCTAGCTAGTCGGTTGTGTCCTTGGGCAGGGCACTTTACGGACATTGCCTAAACCCAGGGAATTATTGGGTTCCACCCCCTTGGTTTTCCCATTCACAGGAATTAACATATATCCTATTTATTTATCTTAGCAGTAGAACAGTTAGCAGTAGTAATAAGTACACAGATGTTGGTACGATTTTAACACTATTTTTGTGAACAATTTTGCGTGAAAATGCATAAAACCAACGAGTTTTGTCCTACCTATCATCCATGATATTTGACATGTTCATGAGTTTCATGATCACGGTGAGATCAGATTCACGCTGGAGTAGTTTGTTTCTATGTCGCAATTTCGCCAACATTAGCTGTCGTTGTCTCTCAGCATCCATTCTGCGACATAAACAATATGAATTCGGTTTTGGGTTATGTTAGAATTGGATATTTTATTTCTGTGAATGGGGAAACATGGAACAGTTATCACACAAGCAATCATCAAATTGTTTGCGCCAATGGTCACTTTATTGAAGCTATTGCAATGCGTTGTGTATGATTGAAACAATCTTTTTTTAATGTAACTTATTACTCCACTGGGTACAAGTAATATAAGTAAGGACACCACCGACTAGCCATCAGCTAGTTTAGATTTTACAACATTTTCACTGCATACACATCAGCAATGCTTTTACCAACTAAATGGACCTACCAGATAAATTATAGTTTACACTTATATTGTGTTAATATTTGTTTATGCATGGTAAAGATTGGAAAATGTTGGCTATAGTACATGGCTTTCAAGCTCAATTTTCTGCCTAGCTTTTTGTCAGCTAAATTTCTTCAATAAACCACTAGTTCATATAGTAATCCTCCATCTTGTAGCAGGAAACGTTAATATTATGTGTGGTCAGGAGGGTAAGGACAGGTGCCATGACAAGTCAGATTTGTATAAAGAAAGATTGTGCTCCACGGACCTTTTAAATAATATTATATCAAATAACCAACACGCATCAAATACTAAGCTAATAATTGCCAGCAGTATAACACCTTGATTGTAAGAAAATCCAATCCCAAACAAACATGAAAAATGGAAACTAAATCAACATCGAAAGTCCCGAAATCTAGAGATTTGGCTAGCTTTAAGGGAAATAATTTACCTGTGGGGAAAATTTTACTCGAAAATCCCATCAACTAAGATTAGGTGACTTACTTATCATTTGCATCTTTCAGCATCTTGATGAGAGCATCCTTCTCTGCCTCCGCATCCAGGAAGAGTCCTTGGAGCACATTCTTTCTCCTCTTCTTCTCCATCAGCTCAAACTGCTCTCCCTCCTCCCGGAACAATCTATCTGCCTCCTCCTTTGACATCCCTGAAGAACATAGGAATACCGAGGTTGAAAATGGGATAAATGACAAATCTTTTTACCCCCAAAAAATTGTTCAAAAACATGCTATTTTTGAAGAATTATTTTTTCTTTTTTTAAGAGGGGGATATTTGTTCTTTTGTTTTTGGAGGAAATATTCTTACCGTTGTTTTTTTAAAACATTTTTACTTCTATTTTTATTTTGAGAAATGTATTTACAAATATCTACTTAAAGATATACACCATGCATTGGACACTTTATTTTGATTAAAAACAGTAAAGCTAATATATTAAAAAAACAGAAACAAAAAACAAATGAATCATTAGAGTCAGTTATTAGTTACCCTTATTCAACAAAGTTAGTTACCCTAATTTGAAACCCTGAGATTATCACCCCGTTGTCAACCACTGTTTTAACCTATAAATGTAGATCTAAATATTACTGTATTAAACCCACCATTTTTTATCCTAATATCCCTTCTCTGTTCCCTCATTTTAAGATCCTCTTTCCTCCTCTGCTCCTCATCTCCGAGCAACATCCGGACTATCTCCTCCCTCTGCGTCTTCTCCAATCCATCCGTGATGAGGTCGAGAGCGTCATCGTATCTGGAGGAGAGCATGAGCTCTTTCGCCGCCTCTTTCATCTCCCGGACTTGACGTCGGAAATCCTCTGTGTCCTGTTTCTCAGGACCAAGCTGGATGGGATCGGAAATTTATCTTTTAATCATAGAAAACCGATAAAAATCATAGAAAAATCAAAAAATCATAGAAAACTGATAAAATCTTAGAAAACTAATAAAAATCCTAGAAAATAATAAAATCATAGAAAACTAATAAAAAAATAGGAAATATGATAAAAATCATAGAAAATTGCTACATTCCTGGTCCCAAGGCTACCATGGACACCAACTAATGTATTGCACTTACCTTGTACTGGAACGCTTTAGTAACCGCCGCTTCCAGAAGAAGATCAAGTTTGTCTTGGATCGCTTCCAAGATCTCATCTTCCTCTGACGCGGAGGACCACAGGAGCAACTCCGGGAGGTTGGATGATCTCTTCATCTTGATCATCTTCGATAATCTTTCCTGCTCCGACACCAGATCGCCATTGCTCTGGGTAAAAAAAATAAAGGACAAATTTAATAAATTTACAAAGTTCGATTTTAGTATAATAAAATAAAAGATAGATGTAATAAAAATCAGCAAAATAGAGCATTTTGCAGCATGTAGTACATGTTGTAGATTTAGATACAGATTTTTTTGGCATTTTTATGTATTTTAATGGGGCAACGCATCCAAAACTACATACCATTTTCTCAAGTTTTTCACAGATTTCTGTTTCATTGTTTTCCTGTGTCTTCTGCAACGCCATTAGCAACTTGACCTCTAATTCGTCGGTTGGTTGTCCTGGCAACTCCTGACCAATGAGACGCAAGCGCAGACCGACTGCTTTGTTCAGTGTGCCAACATGTTCTTCCACTGATATATCTAAATGCGGATGAATTTTATAATAAAAATAAATAAAAAATGTGGGTAGTATTGTGCTGGTTTTTAGCACGACCTGCTGGTTGTTAAAGCTGTTAGCGCTGGTTGGTTAGAGCTGTTAGCATGACAACAAGTCTGATTCTGATGAGACTCTGTTTTAATGCTTAATAGAAACCCATCAATTTGCCAGTCCTTGGTATATGGCCTCTAAGTGCTATACTCAAAAATACAACACCACTTGCTGTGACCAGTTTCAAATTTGTAACCCTCACCTCAAAAAGAACACCCTGAGCTCACTTAAAAAAGTAAAAGTCGATTATGTCCTTGGGCAAGGCATTTAATGGAAATTGCCTGACCCCAGTGGATTAATAGGTTCTAGCAAATTGAAGGAACGTGTGAATCATACGTAACACACTGCAATAGGTTCAGTAACCCGACAATGGGCGCGAGGTGATCTGACGATTCTCAATGTGTTAACACCCTTGGTTTTCCCATTAATGGGGATAAACATAAATATATCCTATTCTATAAAATTCCAAAAGAAAAAAAAACTTTTTTCTATTTAAATTCCAAGCAAGTTATTGTACCAGTTGATCTCGGCACTTTCCCTCTGCACATAATGAGTTGCTGGATGGTGTCATTGACTTCCAACTTCATGTCTGGTTTGTTGGTTGTGCAAGCATCAACGAGCCAGTGGCGCTCCCATGCGTACAAACTGTTCATCTTACGCATCACCGATGACTGCAATGTAAGTTGAATATGATTGTGGCTCAGCCGGCTTGATTGACAAGCTAATATGTAATGTGTTGAGCTCTCAGGGGAAGGGTGGGATCAAAACAAGATGTTAGGTAATCGGTTGTATCCTCAGGCAGTGCACTTATTGGAAACTTTTCACAGTGGATTGCTGGGGCGTTTTATTCGCTGTATACTATTATTAAGTGGTGTTTGTCTGGTTGGTTTGTTTAGTCGAACCAAAAACATAAAAATGAGATGAAAAAAAGGAAAAGGGACTTAGTGGTTGTGGTAATCGGATGATTTCTCACCACAGTCCTTCAAGTCCCCCAAAGCCCCTCGGGTTGTGGCAACATAAAGAATTAAAAATGTTGTGAATTCCATGCTTTTAAGTTATTAAATCTAGGTCACAAACTGTCACAGAAGTCCATGAGCGTTTTCAGCAAGAAAGTCACATTATGAAAATTCCTACTTTACCCATTGCCTCATGTGGTAATCTGACGAATTCACACACCACAGCTTCCTTCATTTACCCAGAAAATTCTTTATTTACCCACACCAGCCCCTCAGCACATTTCTACCATCACCCATATGCTGGAAATCTGCAAATAAACCCACACCACCCCCCCTTCCCATTTCTGCCGTCTTTATTTTACCACATTCCCTTCCTTCTCCCTTCACCCCCGCCTATCGCTCCCCACCCTATCCCCCACCCCCCGCAAATACAACACCTGCATTGCATCCCGATCCCCCGTCACCACCTCCCCATCATCCACAGCATCCGACAATCTCCGCTTCTTCAACTCCATCATCCTCAGTCGAGCCAACTCCCTCTGTTCCTCTTGCTCGCTCTTCAAACTGCAATGAGGAATCGGATCGTGAAATGTTAAATTAATAACTCGATAAGACATTTTTTTTGTTTTACAGCCTTGTCCTAAAATTTTGTCCTAAAAGGACTGCCGTTTTTTTCAGTTTTCCAAATATTTATCAAAAGTCCTGGTTCATGTTTTCATCGTGGAAACAAAGAATAAACTAATTTTGTTAAATTCTTTTAATTTTTCAAACTATCTATTTTTCCGCCTTACAACCTCTATGTTTTTTAAACTATCTCTTTTTCCAACTTCTAACGACCTCTATGTTTTCGTTTTTTTCGCTTTATCTTTCTTTAATTTTACAAGTGTTTTCAACAATTGTTTTTTTTTCAAAGAACAATACAAAATAAAATCAAATTTTTGTTTTGCTTAGGTTTAATTTTTTGTAATATTTTTATTTCTGTATTACCGGTTAGTCTGGCTGTTTAATGCGTCGCCTTTCAACCGAAAGGTTGCAGGTTCGAAACTGGTCGCTAGCTAGTCGGTTGTGTCCTTGGGCAAGGCACTTAACGGACATTGCATGAACCGAGTGTATTAGGTGGTTCTACCCAAATTGAAGGAACATGTGAATCATATATAACATACTGTAATAGCTCCGGTAACCCGACGGTGGGAGCGAGGTGATCTGACGATTGCCCATGTGTTAACCCCCTTGGTTTTCCCATTCACGGGGATAAACATGAATATCCTAACCTATCCTATCCCTGTTTCCACGTAAGTTTTCTCGATTTTAACCCTCCTTTCAATAATTTGCCCGATAAAATGCGTTTTCCACCTCACTCCATATCACAACTCACCGTTGCTCGGCTGACTGCTGAAGCTTCATCATCCCACCCACCAGGAAAGCCGCATCAAACTTATCCTCTTGCTCAGCTTTCATCATCATTCGTCTCATCTTCATCAGCAGAGCTTGGCGATCTTTCTCGTTCAAGTAACTGAAAAAAATTTGATTTTTACCAAAACCATGTTACAAGTTTCTCACGTTTAAATGTCCGTTTGTCCGGCCGGTTAGTCTGGTGGTTAAGTGCGTCGCCTTTTATTCGAAAGGTTTGCAGGTTCGAAACTGGTCGCTAGCTAGTTGGTTGTATCCTTGGATAAGGCACTTTACGGAAAATTGCCTGAACCCAGCGAATTAATGCGTTCTGCCAAATTGAAGGAACGTGTCTATCATATACAACACACTTCAATAGCTCCAGTAACCCGACGGTTGGCGCGAGGTGATCTGACGATGCCCGTGTGTTAACCCCCTTGGTTTTCCATTCACAGAGATAAACATGAATCGGATAACTGAATTGGTATGAGGGTTAGGCCGGAAGTTGACAGCCGAAAGGTTGTGAGATTGAAACCAGCTGGATAGTTGCATTTTGCAAGGCACATTTAGAACCAGCGGATTGATGGGTTGTACTAAAACAAAAATGACTTCTAAAGCATATACAACACACTGCAATAGCTCTGCCCGATATCTAACTAATGTTGCAACATGGGGTTGATGAACAGGATCAGCATGTACTCACCCCACATCTTGCTCTCCCAGCATCTTCAGCAACAAATCACTTTCCTGGTTCAATTTTGAATCCAAATCTTTCAGCGCCTTGTTTCTCTCCTCTGTGCAAAGGTGTATTCATACATTAGTGTATTGCCTTTCAGTCGAAAGGCTGCAGGTTCGAAACTTTTTGCTTGTTAGTCGGTTGTGTTCTTGGGCAAAAACATAAACATTAATATCTTATCCTAAAGCTTGATATGAAGATCAGATTAAGAAATTCCTGATTTTAAATAGTTGGTGGTACAGGTTCTAAAGACATCACTAGACAGGTATTGGGTTCAATCTTCACTCTGACCACTTTTAGCACAGTTTTATCATTGACCAAGCACTTTACAGACATTGTCAGACCAAGCAATATCCATTTGACCAAATTAGTTGTGTATCAAATAGACAACACACTGTAATATTTCCAATGACTGCGGGCACAAGGTAATCTGATTATTAACTATATAACAATAAAAATAAACAGAATATCAAATTCCAAATTTATCAAACTAAACTACATACATATGCTCACCTTCTTCTGTGATGGAACTTAGCAGTTTGTTACGTAACAATGCATGTCTGTCATACAATGCCTGAAACAAGCACCAATTTAAACCTTATTCAAATATACCTAAAATGGCACAGAAATTGGAAATTTCTTTGAAAAGAAAACAGAAATTGGGACTGTCTCCTTAACTTGAAATAATTGTGCAGATTTTAATGTACCAAAAAAAGAAGCCAAAAAATAAACTAAACTTCTTTAGCTAATCTTGACAACTAACAGGTGTAAAAAACTGTCATTTGTCCTGATAGGTTACTCGGTTAGTGTGTCACCTTTCAGTCGAAAGATTGTAGGATCGAAGCTGGTCGCTAGCTAGTCGGTTGTGTCCTTGAACAAGGCACTTGGCGGACAACATCTGAACCCAGTAGTGTATGGGTTGTACTAAACTGAAAGAACACCTTAATCATACACAACACACGGTAATAGCTCTGGTAAACTAACGGAGGGATCAAGGTAATCTTACAATTGCCCTTGTGATTAACCCCCTTGCATTTTCTAATCTGCGAGGATAGGATATGATAGAATATTCATGTTTATCCCAGTGAATGGAAAAATCAAGGGGGTTAACACACAGGCAATCGTCAGATCACCTCGCGTCCATTATCGGGTTATCAGAGCTATTGCAGTGTGTTGTATATGATTTACATGTTCCTTCAATTTGGTAGAACCCATTAATCCGCTGGGTCAGGCAATCCGTTAAGTGTCAAATGACACAACCGGATAGCTACCAACCAGTTTCAAACCTCAACCTTTCGGTTGTAAGGCGTCACACTAAACCACCAGACTAAACGGTCAAATGAATAAAAATAAATATCGTCCATAATAAGCGACAATGATAGAAAACTCACATTCAACAGATCCTGGTCCCCAGTGTTCCCCTCATATTTGCAGAGAATGCTGAAGATATTTTCACACCCGTCCATGTGCACTTTGTACTTGTCCCTTGCATTGTTTGGAGCGATCTTAGAAAATTAAATTATTGTTACCGGAATTCAGGAAATTAGAGTAATCTAATAGCAGGAACTTAATTTAGTTTAGTTTATTTTTTGTTCCCACGATGAAAACATAGAGCAGGATTATTGATCAAAATTTGGAAAACGGGAAAAAACGACAGTTGTTAGAACACATCTAAAAAAGCAATAATTTATTAAAATTTGGTATAATTAGACGTGGCCGCTAAACCCAATTCACGGGAATAAACACTGGTATTCTGTGATCTAAAATTGTAAATCCAGTATATGGAAGCAAAAATTGAATTTCTTTGTCTAAATTAGAGAGACACATGTTAATGCCCAGGGAAGCAAAGTGCATAATAATCTTGAAATTTCTGAGATTACCCTCTTGTCACAGTCAGGCTTATATATTACTGTTTTGTCGGTTGCAAAAAAAAAGATGTGAAATTTTTTTTGATGTTTTATGAATGGAAAATGTAAAAATTTCTGCCGAAATGTCAAAAAAGTGAATCATTTCATAGTTATATGGTAAATATGTCATTTATTATTCATGCATAAAGCCCAAAAATTTAAAACAGTAATTATTCCATGAATAAGTGATGAATCATAGTTGAATAAAACGCATCTTTACTAATAAAGGTCCCGTTTTGCTGGAAACAGGTGGAATTGTAAAAAAATTTGCCAATGAGCTCAGTGATTAATGCATAAATAATAATTGATAATTCAAATTTACTCGCTATTATCGCCTTCAAATAGATAATTTTAATATAACTTAAACATCTCTTACTCCTCCTTTTTAAACCAATAGACCCCTACTAATTCAGGTTCTGTTTTGTTTAGTAACAGGTGGCATTGCTCATTGTTTGGTTATGGGCACAGTAATTAGTGCAATAATAAGGAAATCATTTTATGGCTATCACTTTTAATCACATAATTAAAAAAAACTTAAACATCCTCTTACATGCTCCCCATTAAACCAATAGACCAATTCAGGTTGTTTTTTGTAACTGATTGCATTGATCAAAGTTTTGTTCATGGGCACGATAATTAGTTTAACAATAAGTAAATAATCTACTGGCTATCACTATTAATCAGAAAATTAAAAGAACTCGAAACATCCTCTTATATGCTCCTTCGCATCCAATTCAGGTTATGTTTTGTTTGGTAACATGTGACATTGCTCAAAGTTTTGTTCATGGTCCCAATATTGAGTGCAATAATATGTAAATCATCTACCGGCTATCACTTTTAATCAGAAAAGAACTCAAACATTCTCTTACATGTTCCTCATTGAACCAGTGAACCGCATCTTTAATCTGCTCCTGATGAAGATCGGCGAGGATGGTCACAGCAACATCCCCATCCACATCCGACGTTCCCAGGATCTCCATCAGTATCTTCCGTCGGGAAATGATCTTCAGAGCGAGAGCTTCCTCCAGGAGACTTATCATATCCTCACGATCATCTACGGTATGAAGATTTATAAGAAAAAGAAAAAGATTCACAGAGGAATGGATATTTTATCACATGATGGGCAACATGGGAGGGGGGGTCATTGCATATTTAGTTTTGAAGTGTTAAAGACAATTGTTCCTTTGGATCTTATTACATTTATACTGTCTCTTTAAGATAACCTAACAAAAACATTAGCATAACAAGCTCAAATAGGACAACAGTGTGATACATGATTAACTACTAGTCCGGCTAAATGGCTTGGTGGGTTAAAGTGTCGCCTTACAGTTGGAAGATTGTAGTTTTAAAACTCGTCTGTGGTAATTGGCTGTGTCCTTAAGTAAGGCATTTAGCAGATATCACCCGAACTTACTGGATTAATTGGTTTCATTAAATACACAACACACTAAAATAGCTGCTGGTGGTTGCAAGGTAATCTAGCGATTGCATGTATGATAACATCTATTACTTTTTCCTATACATGGGAATAAACATGAATATCCTATCATATCCTAGTACTGCATTTTTAAACAACCCCTTACAATCACCGTCATATGTTGAGTAATCACCTTCTAATGACAAGTCCAGTTTCTTCCGTTTAGAGTTGATTTGAGCCAACCTCTTCATCCGATCATCGTGGGACATCATGGATGCAGCCTCACACAGCTCCCGCATCGATGGATCCGAGATCATTCCTCGTAACCGCATCCATTCATCAATATGGAGTTGCGTGGTTGTGCTCATCAGAGAGAAGTCATCAGTGTCATCTTAATAAAAAACACATGCGGATATGTTTAGTTTATTTGTTTTTTGTCGTAGTATTAAATAACAGCAAATAAAAACACGACACAGAAATAGGGAAGGCGGGAAAATAAACAGTTGTTTAAACACAACATAAACAAGAGTAAAAAATAAACCACCAAACCGAGGCAAAAACAATGATTTTTAATTTTGACGTTTAAGAGGTTAATAACCAGTTTTTATATAAATATATATGTTTTAATACATACGACAAGGTATGGCGTATAAAACCTGGCCTTGGCTGAGAATCGAACTGACTACATGGGATTATTGCCCCATGCTGGATTCACTGAGCATTGCTGATTCACTTCCACAGTAAGCTTATTTGTGGCTTTACCACACAA
>CH002800.1:883122-899972 GCA_000149265.1 Ciona savignyi
TATGTTTTAAACATACAACAACCTAATCCCCAACCTGGGCGATTTGAAAGCAGCCTTTCATCCAAACCCCAACCCAACCGCAGCACGGTGGCTTCAAATTTCAACATGGACTCCACATCTTGGCCATCTGAGCCTAACCCTTCTTTAGCTCTCTGGCACTGCTGGTGGAGAGACGCAAGCAGTACGAAATGTTGGGAGTGGTCCAGATGGGAGAAACGTTCGTTCAAAGCATTCAGTTCCTTATTCTCCCGTGCGTTAATTTGTTCCAACAAAGTAGCCACTGTCACCGGTTCTGTGGATATTTTCGTGTTTAGATTAATAACACAAAGTTGTCTCAACCTCATACTTTTTTTCATTTGTGCATTTTATACTCAGTGTTATATGACACTAGGGCGATTTTTTTAATTTTTGATTGATGACATTTGTTATTATTAAGTAGTCCTACTATCAGACCTATAAGCCTATATGCATAACACTAAAGTGGTTTAGCAGATATATTATGCAGTTTAAATAAATGCATCTCTGAATACCTGTATTTCCTTATTTCGTCTAGTAGTGACTAGAATTTTGGGTACTTTATATGATGGAGAAGGAATAAAAAGACTTAAAATAGACAACTAAAAAGGTTGAGAACCACTGGTGTAAATAATTAATATTATAAACACACTATTGTAAATAGCTCATGGCTGATTACTCAGTTCAAAGGTAAGTTGCTTTTTAATTTATTGGTTACAGTTTCAAGACAATACTGGTAATTATATATTATTATGTACTGGTACAGTCTCGTTTATAATACATGTTTTGTTTAAATTCTTAGTATCATATGGTAAGCAGTGCATAGGCCAGCACATACTTCTCAAAATATAAAGTAACAAAAATGTGTTTATGACTTTTTTCCAAATTTTACTATTGTGAAAGGGATTTAATAGACATTATCTGGGCTCAGTGGATTAATAATATGTTCTATCAAATTTGTATATATTTCTCAAACATACACAACATTAAAATAGCTTAAAAACATGATGATTGGCGCAAAGTAATCTGATGATTGTCTAAGTGATAACACTCCTAATTTTTTCTATAAAAACACGAATATCCTATATCCTGTATGAAAAATACACAACAAGGCAAACTTATTCAACTAAATAATTTACCAGTAAAACCACAAAGTCCTTCGGTTTCTGTTGGGTTCAGTAGATTCGTAATTTCTCCCAATGTAAACTCAAGGCAACTTCTGTAAAATACAAAATTTCCTTAATCCAACATGACTTAAAACTATAATTATTCAATGGAATAGCATGGTGGGTTGGATCATCGCTCTTCAGCCGAAAGGTTGTAAGATCAAAACCAGCTGCTGGCTAGCCTATCATGTCCTTAGGTTAGGGATTTAACAGACATAGCAAGGACCAAGTGATTAAATTGAATAAACTTAAACTTAACAATGTATTTATACAACAAACTGTAATAGATTCGGTAACCCAGAGGTGGGCACGTGGTAATCTAACAATTACCTGTGTAACTGTTCTGCGTTTTCCATTTATGGGAATAAAAGATAAATATCCTATCATATATATGGGAAAAAGGTAAACTTCTTACCCGAATTGAATATTGAACTCATCTACTTTGCCAAACTTTCCAGTATTTCTGTATTTCTTTTCTTTCTTCTGAAGTTTCATGACAATTCCATTCAACTGTTCGCGAGATGCATTTTCACCATTCCCTGTTACAAAATAAGAATCTCAAACCTTTAAAAATGCAGGTACAAATGTTGTGTATGGCCTTAGGGGATAATAGACATTAGAATTTGAAAAAAAAATATTGCACAACCAGTTGAATAGGATAGGAGATAGTATATTCAAGTTTATCCCCATGAATGAGAAAACCGTTAAGTGCCTTGCCCAAGGACACAGCTGACTAGCTAGAGATCAGTTTCGAATAGACAGTTATTGAAGTACCTTGTGCCCACTGTCCCAACATATTAAGGAGAGTATTAAAGTCATTGCTATTGTTTAGGTTCAAGCAGCACCTCCAACATGCCTTGATAAATGAAGCAACGCACTATCCCGTGACTGGTTTCAATCCAACTACCTATCAGCTGACAGTACGTCAAGGGAGAAAGTTAATCTAATCTTTTAGATTAAATTTTTTCAATGATCTCCTAAATTTTTCCAATAATCTCTTAAATTTTTCCAATAATCTCTTGTCAGATAGGATTTCATCATTTGTTCAAAGATACAGTAGATTCACCTGTCAGAGCTGCCTCCCAAATGAGTTTTCTCCTTAACGCCTCATACTTCTCCTCCACTAGCTTTTTAAGATGATCCAACATCGGGAGTTCGGGAGCTTCATCTCGGGTGGATTCTTCAACTCGTGTCGACCTCTCCCATTCTGCTCCATCATCGTGGATGACTGCTTCAATACCAGCAATGTTCCACCTGTAGAAAGGTCTCATTCATACACAACACACTGCAATATTAAGAAACATCTTAATAATACACAACACACTGCAATATAAAGAAACATCTTAATAATATATACCATACTGCAATATAAAGGAAAATCTCAATAATACAAATCACACTGCAATATAAAGGAACATATAAATAACACACAACACACTGTAATACGAAAGAACATCTCAATAATACACAACACATTACAATAGCTTCAGCACCTGCGCTATATCCGCAAGTTATCAAACCATAGACTCCCTAAAGGTGTATCAAACAGTAACCATGATTAAATGCGATTTAAACAACTTTGTGTTATACTCTTGATAATCACCTGGTTCGTTTTTTCGTCAAAAGTGTCAGGATATGATAAGACATTTTTTCATGAATTAAGCTTTCCATTGACATAATTTAATTAACAAATTGAGTGTATATACATAAATTCGATAACCAGTAGGTTTATATGACTTTTTTGGACCTACTACAGAAGAGGTATAAAAAATAATTTATTATTTATTTTAAAACGTTAATATCGAAAAGACTAACAGCAACTTAGCAAGTTTAGTAAAAACGTAAAAAACTCAGCACTTAAAGCGATACTTTTTAACAGTTTAAGCTTAGTGCTACATTCATGCATCAACCACTCACCTGTTGACCAGTCTACTGGTCTCATTGAATATCGATTCTTGGTAGAGTTTCTTTTCTTGGGTCACAAGATCTAAGTATTCTTCATCATTCTAAGTAGGTGGTTACATTAATTTATGCACTGTGTCTGGCCGAATAGCTTAGTTGGTCAATGACTTGCATTTTAGCCAAAAGCTTGTAGGTTTGAAACTGGTCGCTAGCTAGTCGATTGTGTCTTTTGGCAAGGCATTTAGTGGACTTCGTTCAAACCCAGTTTATTAATGGGTTAAACAAAATGTTGCTGCTGTTTTAGTACCACCTAATAATACACTGAGTTTAATATGACTTGGTCAAGGATGCAACACACTAACTAAGGGCCAGGTTTAATCTAGCAACCCTACTAAATTGAATAAATAATACACGACACACTGCAATAGCTCCGGTAATCCGACGGTGGGCGAGAGGTGTCTGAAAATTGCCAGTAGGTTAACCCCCTTGGTTTTCCCACTCACTGAGATAAAAATGAATATCCTATCCTTGACTTTCATTACAAGAAATACGACCTCATATTCATGTTGATAGAATTTGTGGTCAGCAATCTGCTGCATCAGATGTTGGGATGACAAAGCATTATATTCCTCCTCATACCTTGAGTCATCGAGTCTTTGTCGCTTATCTACAAGGAACATTCTAGAAATGACTGTGTCCGGTGAAAACTTGTTGTCAATATCATCCAACAATAACAAAAATAAATCTAATTTTATTTAAACTTATAACCCTTTCGCCTTTCCTAAAGTTCATTTAAACATTAACAAAATAGTACACACAAAATAACAGTAAATAATTAAGGCTTAGGTTAATATCTTAAAACACAAACTAATATTAAAATTTTTGGGATATAAAATTTGTAAGTCGCCATTATAAACATTTGAGCGATATTTTAAAGAAAACAAGTTTAAATTCCAATGAAAAAGGCAATAAATAAAATGGAAAAATAAACCCAGTTTAACAAACCAACCTGGTTGATGGTATAGAAACGTTTTAAAGTCACTCCAAGCTACCATGTTATTGCTACGGTTTGTTCTGTTTGATTCCCACTGTTTCCATCCATCCATATCAAACTCAGGACCTTTTAAAGCCCTGGAACAGACATGAAACAACAGAAATTAATGATGAATGTTTTCGGAAACAGTTATACAGGATAGTCCGCTGTTTATGTATTATACCATGGACGAAAAGTGCAGGGGCATTAGGCTATTACATGGGTTAATATCAGATTCACTTGCGTACATCGGGTTACTTAAGTTACTGCAGAGTGTTGTGCATGATTAAAGCAATTGATTTTGTTTTATTTCAACTGAATACCAATATTTTAGTATGCTAAGGTGACATTTGATAAATACCTTAACCAAGGACAGTACCCTCTAAATAGCCGCTGGTTTCGATCCAATAACCTGTTGGCTGACGACCCCTAGTCTAACCAACTGAGCTAACAGAAGAGACAATATAGGATAGGATACTAATCCACCCATAAGGGATAATACATACAGGTGGCTGTCATATGAGCTATACACTGGGTTCAAGCATTGTCCACTAGGTGTTCTAATCCCTGACATTTACATCACTTAACCAAAGGTTCCAGTTTGCTGTATTCTAAACAAAACAACTTTATATATTACAACATATGCCGTTCCAACCCATTCAAAGCAAATGCCACCAGCTCTGAAATAAAGTCCAGATAGCAACATCATTGTATCCACAATTAAAAAAAATACCGCTAAAAGTTTTTTGCTTAATTTATCGTATAGCTGTAATTTTTATTTAAGCTTAATGGGTTCAGAAATGCCACCCTGCCAAATGTCTTTTTACAATCCTTTCCCACCTCGCCAGGTACAGCGCATCTTTGCATTGGATGGTATGAGTTCCGTGAAGATCAAGAGACATGAAGTCCCAGAAGGCATCATCTTCCTCTGCCTTCCACTGGTGGATCAGAGTGAGGACATCAGGGAGCTGATGCAGAGGACACTTTGAAGATTTGCACACCGCATCTAATGCTGCCTCCACCTGGGTAAGAGTTTCACAATTTAAGGCTAAATAGGATAGGATAGGATATTTATGTTTATCCCTATGAATGGAAAAACCAAGGGGGTTAACACACAAGCAATCGTCAGATCACCTCGCGCCCACCGCTGGGTTACCGGGGCTTTTGCGGTGTGTTTTTTATGATTCACATGTTCCTTTAATTTAGTAGAACCCATTGATCTGCTGGGTTCAGGCAATGTCCATAAGTGCCTTGCCCAAGGACACAACAGACAAGGTAGCAACCAGTTTTGTACTTGCAACCCTTCAGCTGAAACGCGACACACTAAACCACCAGACTAAACCGTTGAGCTATAGCTTGGAGGGTGAGTGCGTCATCTATCAGCTGGAAAGTTGTGGATTCTTAATTGGTCAATTGCTAGTCAGTTGCGTCCTTGGACAGAGCATTTGGCAGTCATCAAGATTAACTATGCACTAATCAATGTAACTCCAGTAACTAGACGATGCGCGCAGTGAAATCATCATATTGTCTGATGAATGATCAAATGCATGCCCCTTAAGTTTTCCCAGTCACAGGGATAATATGGATGAAACCATATCCATAAAGCAATTGTGCCATTAAATTAACAGCTACAGTGTTTACTTTTGTATATATATATATATATATATATATATATATATATACCGCTAACAAATATGTTGATCATCATATTATGTATAATAATATTCTTGCTTTAATATGATCACGAAAAATAATTTACACCTGTAGATTGTGGATTTGAAACAAAATTATAAAGTTAAGGCCCACAGTAATTGTTCGGTTGGTAAAAATCAGCAATGCTTTGTAAGAAATGTTTATATATTTATTTACAATTATATATTTGTAAGATTTTCACTGTAGAAAACTTTTTTAATAGTCAAAACATTTATGAGATGTAAGTAATGTTTACAAGACTGTGTTTAGCCTATCTTTTGGCAACGGCAAATATTTATTATGTGCTCTGAACAAACAATGTCATAACAAAGGCAAGAATCAAACAATAGTTCTGAGAAACAATAAAATCATTCTGATTTGACAAGGTCAATATTAAACCAAGACATTTAAAAACTTGTTTAATAAGATGGTAATGCCACTGGATTTGTATTTTGCACCCAGTAAGTGGAAAAATTAACATTAAAGGAATTATCATTAAAATTTGTGAGAGAAATTTATGTGTTGCTAAATACAGATATGGGAACCAAACTAAATAAATCAAATATATATCCAAGGAAATTTATACTAATTCCTAACCCATCATATCAGGTTGAGTTTAAAACCACGAAAAAGCGGAGATTTGACTAAACACTTTCCTACCCAGTTGTAATTGACTAATTTTCCTAAACTGTAATTTCTACAAAATTTTAAACTACTCAGTTTAAGAATTTTTCATTTTTCACATAGTTATTGCCACCAGTGCCATTATAAAACATATTGCTGTACATAAATACTTAATTCGCAGTTAACCGTTTCGAAACCTTTCAGTTGAAAACGAAAAGGTATGCAACCAATTTATGGCCATTAAACACACCACCACTACCAACTCGATTCATTTTATTTGAATAGCTGAAATTTTAACACAAAAATAATTATTTTTAGTGGATTAACTGTACAGCTGTAATATGCACATGTAATAAAAAACTTTTTCAAAAAACATTTCATAAAATTTAAAGACTAAAAAGTTAGATATTAATATGTATGTTAAAATTTCTATAAAAAATTAGGCGGAATTGTTATTGAACTTTCATTCGTAGGATTTCTATGGAGACAAAATGACATTGCAACAAAAAAACACTTTTTTTCTAGCACTGTCAATAGGATACAAATTAAACATACAACATTCTGTCAGTCATACTAATGTACCATTATATACATATCGAAAAATTTTGACAGATTTTACCCTTGACAATCATATGTTGTCATATCATACCTGTTTTTTTACCAAGCCAACTTACCATCCAGTACTAGGGGATGGGAGGAGGGATAGGATTTTCATGTTTATCCCTGTAAATGGGAAAACCAAGAGGGTTTTAACACACGGGTAATCTAAAGATCACCTTGCGCCCACCGTCGGGTTACCGGTGCTGTTGCAGTGAGTTGTGTATGATTTACACGATTCTGCAATTTGGTAGAACCCATTAATCTGCTGGATTTTCAGGCAATGCCCGTTAAGTGCCTTGCCCAAGGACACAACCGACTGGCCAGCGACCAGTTTCGTATCTGCAACCTTTCAGTTGAAAGGCGTCACACTAAACCACCAAACTAACCGGTCAAACTAATTTACATATTTTAACAAAATTTTCCAATTTAACATACCATTCCTGTTTCCACTTGCTTGTAAAACAAACTAGCATATTGAGTTTGAACATCAGATGCCGATAATGGGGTTGAACAAATGGGATTCAATTGTGTGATTGGGATGTGAATATCAGCACTCATCTTTATATTTGTAGGAATTTAAAAAAAATTAAACTAAAACCTACAGAATCAGTATTGCACCCCAACAAGTTTAGCTATGTTGTTGCTTAAAATAAACATTTAGGATAGGATAGCAAATTCATATACGTTCTTTTAGTTTTAGTATCTATTTATCCACTAGGTCCTGACGACTTCCATTTAGTGCCTTGCCCAAGTACACAATAAATTAAGAGATTATACCAACGACTAAACTAAAAACATACTGTTAAAATAAAACGTGTCTACAGTACAGTAACTGCTCAATATTTTAGTCCAAATACAATGTAAACAAAATGCCCGTGACGTTGCTACAGAAGCTAAAGTAAAAGGAAATAGCGCCACATGGCGGAATTATGGAAGGCGAAGTTTATTTAAATTTAAAATGGTTAGAATATTTATGTAATTTTCACAAGGTTAAGGCATAGATACTACTATTGTTAAGGTTAGAATGTTCATGTTTATTCCTGTGAATGAGATCATGCAGGGGGCGTTATCACACTGGCAATCGCCAGATAATCTTGTCCCCACCGTCAGGTTACTGAAATTTATTTGTTTTACACTTTCTTAAAAAGAACACGCACTTTAAATGTCACTGTCACAAAAGAGAGCGAAAAAACGACAAAACAACAGTCGCAATTTAAAGAAAAATAAAATTATAATATTTATTATATTGTATATAAAATATAATAACGTGACCGTATATTTATTTTTTATGATTGGGGCGATGATTTAGATGTTTCTTCAATTTTGATTTAACCCTTTCAGTGGGTTCATACATCAAGTAATGTGCGCGAAATGCCTTGCCCAACAACACAACCTTACATACTTGTAATTACTTGACTCAATCGTGTGCCCAGCGTTAGGTTTTGATTCGACAACCTTTAGGTAACGACATACTGCCTCTCTTGCCGATTGAGCAAAAAAAAATATTAAACTGTTTGTTTGTTTTAATATAAAATTTACCAACTTTTTTTAAATTTATTATTTAGAAATGGCATATGCAACGATACATTTTTTGGAAAATATTTATATTGCTTCTATGAAAACCAGGTAGCTATAGTAACCAATTTATGCTAAGGTACGCGGAAAGTTTACATTGTTTATAGATTTGTAATGTGATTCCTTCGGGCACCAGAAGGACAACAGATTGGGCCATTTAAACTCTTTATTTCATGTAATTAATATAGTTGTCTGGAGTACGTACTTTATGTCTGGTAACATTAGTTTGTGTATATAATATTAGGACAGTTTTTCTGCAGGAAAATGCCATTTATGTGCAGTATTTGTTAACTCAATCAAACCTTTTAAAGTGTAGTGTATGTTGATATGCATAATATACATTAGTGTATACAACATTTTTTTAAATAGTATATTTGAAGTTCCGTCCGTGTAAACTGTTGGGCCAGGGGTTACTTTAAGTACTCGTTCACGGTAAATAAAGGAAAGTTAAGGCCTTACGAACATCAGTTTGTCCAGTTTTGTTAGTTTAAAATTGCTAAATAGAAACCAATTAATTGTATCGGTTCTTAATTGTATTGCATTTGTTCTGTAAGGTGAAATTGTATTTGTGATACTTTATAGACTGTATAGCCTCATTTTCTCTACATACCGATTACTTGTTTTATCCATTGAATTTTTGTCCCGTTTGTGTAGGCAATTATAAAAAGCGTTTGATTGTCTTGTTCACTTCTCGGTTAACCCACAGCAAGTCAAGATGGTACGCGAGCTCAACATGGACACCCAGCGGCAGAACTTTTGGAAAGAAGCCATCAAGAAGGAGGCGTACGTGAGATTGGCGTGGCACCAAAAGTACAGACATAACGTTCAAGAGGACGATCAAGCTGAGGTGACAGAAAAGCAGAAGATACGAACCAAGAGGTTCCAAGAAATGGTTCCAAAACCGCCAGCCAGGAGTCTCACGCTGCCAGTTATTGCTTACCCTAAAAAGAAAGAATTAAAACGTGGGGTGGTAGCGCCAACTAGTGACGCCGCAGATCCGGATGTTTTACTTGTTGAGATGCGACCAGTATCCCCAGGTATATTTATTTAAAAATTCATTTGCTTGTGTATACTTACCCTTAACTTTCTTGTAAAAGCAATACGATAAGGAATAAGGTTCAAACCACTACCGAGCAATTATCCTATGGCCCCCTGTGAAACTGTGTGTAAATGTTACCCTGTACATACATCGATAGCCTTAACCATTCGGTTAAAGAAACGTACTAAAACACGGGCAATCCGGTTAAATATAAATAAACAATCTTATCCCTTCCATCTATTACAATGCTTTATATTTTATTTGTTTCAAAACTTCTACTTTAGGGGTGCGGAAAATGCTGTACCACGGCTTCACGAAAGAAGGCAAGGGTAGGTACCAGTACCTTCAAGCTCGTACTTTCAAAAAACCCGAAGAAAAGTATGAGTACCCTCTCACTACGTCATGGGAGTACGGATGGCATTTGGATGACGTAATCAAAGATTTCTGGGCTCCCCAGTTCGGACGGTCCCGTATAGTCCGTGACACCTTCTATCGCCGAAACGGAATTTTGTACGAACCGATCACAGCCTAAGGACTTAGCCACAATCCGCACGTGCAATATGCAATCTAAACCTTCACGTGTGATTTTTATTGTTAATGCCATAAAAGCCAAAGAGATTTTCTCGTTGTTTGATTTTTGCCATAGAAACCGGTGTTATTTATTTGCATTCTTACCTAACGCGTTGTGGTTTAAGAAACGCGATCATGCCAATATTGCTTTTAGAAATAAATATAATTTGCATATATTCTTTATTACGACTTAATTATTGTGAGGTTTTAGTTGGCAGACCAAAAAAGAACTTTAAATTTATATAGGCATACATATTAGAACAATATATAAATTTGCTAACCTCGCAAGCTCACAAGTCGTTAGCATAAAAAAATGAGAGTCAAATCTGGAATACATATTTCAACCGGAGCAAGGAAAATCGACTGAGCAATTGGCCATTTTTAGTGTGTATTATGCCAAAAATAACTAATAAGAGAAAAAAGAGGAGTAAGAAAGGGAAAATGTAACCTAAATAAAGATCAGGTGCGTTAGTGTTCGGGTTAAAGTTATATGGGATTAAGATTAGTGTTGAGAACAGGGTTAGAACTACTTTTACCACTTTTAGAGTACAGTTTCCTTATTTATCTCCTTTCCCCATTTAGTGTTTCTCTAAGAATCGATCTTTGAAACATTTCAGCCTGGCAGTAAAATCGTAACAATGTATTATAACAATAAATAAAACATTCGCTTTTCGTTAACGTATATATTGTCGTGGAAATATAGTAAATATGTTATCATAGAAATCCGATCATGGTAAATGCAACAAGTATGTCTATATTTAACCCGTTTCTTATATGTATATATTGCTAATATAATCGTAATACTAGAGAGTGTCAACCACGTGTTTTAAAACTACTATTATTTTGTAAAACACATTTTGTATGTTATATATATGCGAGCAGGGTCCCTAACCACAATTTGTATTTTATACACCGGGTTAGTAGTTTGTTTCTGCAAGCATAAACGCATGGGTCCCGATCTTGTTATTAATGTTCATTACACAATATATGTTATTGTCAGATATGTGCACGTCAGATCCATGTTATGTAATATTCCTGAAATTTTTAACCGGACTGTCATAGTTTTGTTTCTGCAAGCATAAACGCATGGGTCCCATAGTTATTAAACCAAACTTCTTTTCCATGTGTAGTTAAAAAAAGAAAAAGCGTGTTCAATTTACGAACATTTTACCACAAATGTTTTAAATTTAAGTCTCTTGTCAAGCGCTTTGGTAAAGGGAAGGTAAATTCCCGAAACAGCCCGATTGAGTTTTTCATTATTTCGGAGAATTCCCCTGGGTTTAGTACATAAATTTCTGCTTAACATATCTAAGTTATGTTATCTAAGTTAGATGTATGTTAGATAATCTAACAATCAGTTTTAATCCGCTTTGGCGACTTCTTGTTGGAGATTTCGAAGCGATATAGCATGCCTGTTACAATCATGGTTTAAAACAAATCATAATTTTTAGGGTATTTCCCTATGTTCCCTTTTTCTTTTTGCTCAATAAGGCGGATAGGGAACTAACATTTTGGCCGTATAAGCGCTATGCCCCAAAAACCTAATTTAAAAAAAATCCGATTTGTTTTTTTACCTCCCAGGGGAAATCCCCTGGGTATATTACCCAATATTTTGGTTTCTGCATATCTAGACCATGTTTTCTAACAAATGACAAAGTTTCATTGTAAAGCCCCGTTTACACCAAGCGTAGCTCAGCGTACGGCAGCGCAGCGACCATAAAACAAACAAAGAAATATTCGCCCGGCGTACGCCGAGCGCACGCTTAGAAAGTCGAGCTGCGCTACGCCGAAGTTCGCTCGTGTAGCGAATTTCACGGGCGTAGCGAGAGTATGTTATAATATATTTCTATGGCAAGAATTGGTTTCCATAGATACGGTAAAGTCGTCTTTAAACGCTTTCAATCAAGAATACAAACTTTACACTAATTTTTGAATAGATACTTAAACTAGTTTAAGTATCTTTAAACTTATACACAACAGTCGTACAAAAACAAAACTGTATTGCTGCATTCAATTCACCAGCGAGTAAACAACTTGTACATAAATTTGGGTAATATTTTACCCTTTTACTTATATGCTTGTAGCCTACAGCCTTTAAACTGTGTTGTAAAGACATTTATATAAACACATCTATTGGTTCTGCCAAATTACATACTATATTTACTGTAATAATTTGCTCAACATTTTTGATGGAAAATATCGAGCTGTCCGAAGAGTTTTTTCTCCGGGCTGTAAAAAACCTCCTTGTTTGGGAACGCACTAAAAGGCTGACTGGCTGACCGGGCTATTTTTGTACGCTATGTGATGTCCCTATTTCCACAAAGGAATAAATTTTAAAATCCAATCTACGTTCAGTTTCTAACATAACACATTGTTATTGTTTATTTAATCATTATCTTGGTGTTAAACTTTCAAAACAAAAGTAAACGGCTAGGCTTTTATGAAAGTTAAAGTTTATGCTTAGTGATGTTATCAGTAGTGAACGCAGTTGCCCAAAGGGTGCTGTACGCAAACGTGTATATTATTATACGTTTTTATATAAGTCATATAAACATCCGTAATAATTAGGATACCTATTGCGCAGGTAGTTAAAATGTTTTATTAAATTTTGCTGTTGTTAACAGCACACCGGTTGTTAAAACTTAATTTGGCTTCTCAATTCACATTTTGATCGTAACCATTATATACACATCGGTTCACTACAAACGCTGCGCTTGGTGTAAACGGTCGTGCGCCGAGCTACGCCGAGTACGCTGCGCTCGCAAGTTTGGTGTAAACGGGGCTTAATTCCATTACTCCTTCTGGTAGATGTCGGTGCCACAACCCATGCCTGTCACAATCATGATTTGAAAACAAAATCTTATTTTTAGGGTATTTCCCTATGTAATTTTTTAAATTCTTTTAAGTGTAATATCATTGGCTAATGCACTTACAGTTTACCAAATTGAAATGAAATTGAAGTAGCCATTTAAGCGCTCTGCCCAAAAACGCTCTTTTTTTTAAAAAAAATACCGTTTTGGTTTTTCACCTACCAGGGGAATTCTCCTGAGTATATTACCAATAATATTGGTTTCTGCATATCTAGACCATGTTGTCTAACAAATGACAAAGTTTTATTGTAATTCCATTACTTCTTCTGGTAGATGTCGGTGCCACAACCCATGCCTGTCACAATCATGATTTGAAAACAAAATCTTATTTTTAGGGTATTTCCCTATGTAATTTTTTAAATTCCTTTAAGTGTTATATCATTGGCTAATGCACTTACAGTTTACCAAATTTAAATGAAATTGGAGTAGCCGTTTAAGCGCTTTGCCCAAAAACGCTCTTTTTTTAAAAAAAATACCGTTTTGGTTTTTCACCTACCAGGGGAATTCCCCTGAGTATATTACCAATAATATTGGTTTCTGCATATCTAGACCATGTTGTCTAACAAATGACAAAGTTTTATTGTAATTCCATTACTCCTTCTGGTAGATGTCGGTGCCACAACCAATGCCTGCCACAATCATGATTTGAAAACAAAATCTTATTTTTGGGGTATTTCCCTGGGTAATTTTTTTAATTCTTGTAAATGGTATATCAGTGGCTGATGCCCTTACAGTTTACCAAATTTAATTAAAATTGGATTAGCCGTTCAAGCGCTATGCCCAAGAAAGCTATTTTTTTAAAAAAAGATATCGTTTTGGTTTTTCACCTCCCAGGGGAATTCCCCTCAGTATATTCCGCAAAATTTTGATCCGTGCACATCTAGACCTTGTGATCTAACACACGACAAAGTTTTATTGCGATTCCATTACCCGTTTGGTAGATGTCGTTGCCACAAGCCATGCCTGTCAAGCGTTTGACGAAAAAAAAAAGAAAAAAAAAAAAAAAAAAGAAAAAAAAAAACGGACAAAAACAATATGTGTCCCATTTTTCCAAATGGGACCCATAACTACAGCCTTATTCGTGCTATAATACTCGGGAATACATTTAAATACCATTTAGTTTCTTCCGAAAGTTGTGACTAAGAAGTAATTTTCCTATTTATAGCAAACGCATGTTAGCTAAATAACAAGCATAGGGGTTGTCTAAAGAACACTTGTTATTAACTTTTAGAAATTTGTCGTATCAACTGGGTTCATGCAACAAAAAGCATTTATCTCAGCAGCAGGGTAGCCGAATGGTTGGCGCGATCGATTCATATGCATTATTCGATAAAAAAATTGATCTTAGTTGCGAGCTTATTGCGACTTCGAAATTATACCTGTTAAAAAGACCATAGTTTAACTAATTGTTTTTTACCAGTTGTATATAGTGCGGAAAATGAGGAGGTTATAGTACATTAAGTTTCCACTGGTCTTCAACGCCGTTAAATCGGCCATGATGTTTGTCCAGCTCTCGTATGTCTATAGTCGGAACTAGTTCAGACTATGATAATGTTTATTTATATTAGCTTTATTCATTACCTGACTAAGTTTCGAACCCATGGTGGGTTCGTCACTAAGACCGTGTTTTACATATGAGGCGATATACGAATCAGTCGCTTTAACCAACCGGCCGTACGACCGTACAGATAAAGCTTATTTATATTTTGTGAGATAGGTAACTTGGACCGCGTCAATCACCTTGTAGGTTCGGTTTTTACGCGTTGACATATTATAATTCAGATAACTTGAGAAATCCGTTTATAATCAGATAACTGAGAAATCCGTTTGATTGCCAAGAAGCTTAAATCACCATGACACAAAAAAGCAGAGTGTTATCTAAATTGAGGCACAATCCTTTATATGGTGTGCCTAATCAAGAAAGAATGCAGCCAATAAAATAGTTACTTAGTAACACATAAAGCAAACAACTACAACAAGCCGAGAAGTTAAAATTTGAAAGGGTTCTCGTGTCAATCTATTATATTAAAAAAAAACGAAGCCACATACGAGAGAGTTAAATATAATACTATTCGCAGATCAACTCAAAATGCTTTGTTGTATCGGTAAATTATTAACCGCGCTGCGCAGAGCAAGGCTATTGTACAATTCATATCGAGTGAAAGAGCGTGAGATATTGTTCAAGTTTTATTGACAAGTGTTTTTAAGGGCGAACTAAGGAAATATTTTTTAAAAATTTGGTGAATTAAATTAGGAAGTGGCGGCGCTTCGGAATTATAATGGCGGCCGATAAGATTATAATACCAGCAACTTTGGCCAGCCTATTACAAAAAGTTCCAGGTAAGTTTTTTTCATCAAATTAATTTTAGTCGCTAGCGAAAAACCATGATTATTTTACAGACTAACTAGTTTACATTATCGTCCGTTGTTTTGGTGGCATGCACAGCATTTTGCGTCGGTTGAAATTTAGCTTTTTAAAAAAAATACCAAATTATATGTACCATAACGCTCTCAGAAACGAGCCTATGATGGTTGATGGGCTTGAAACTGAGCGCGATTAAAAATATGCAATTGTCAGAATGGTAACGCCTCCTGCGTTTTCCCTTCACGACGATAAAGCATACATATTGCCTGATACAAGCGGATTAGTGGGTTCTACCAAATTAAAGGAACGTGTCTATCATACACAACACACTGCAATAGTTCCGGTAACCCGACGGTGGGCGCGATGTGATCTAACTATTGCCCGTGTGTTAACCTCCTTGTTTTTTGCATTCACGGGGATAAACATGAATATCCTATCCTATTCTATATCTTATCCTATCTAACGATATTTTATTAGATGCTGCTGTGATTCATTCCCCAATGAATAATGTGCACCAGAGTGCCCAACACGTTTCGGGATGGCCCATTTCGCGGTACCTACAGCAGGAAATTGACGACTACCCCTTTTCAAAATTTGTTCGACAGTTTTTTCAAGTAAAGTTAATAAATACCTTTTATTACTGTAATATTAGAGCCACAAAAGAGGGTAATCCCCAGTGACGAAAGATAACTTTTGTTTGCCAGCAAAATGACGTCATACTATTTTCCCGATCAGCGTTATTCCAGTAAATTTGAAATGAATATATTTTTAGTTATTAAGACAATTATTGGATAAATCTGAGAAAATGGACGCAACATGTTTATACAGTTCGCGTTTAATTGAAATATCATCACATAAAACTTTGGTAACTGACAGACGATGGATTGGTGGGTTGGTGTGTTGTAAAATTAGTTAAATTGAAAGCCACATTAATTAATAGGTTAGTTTGGCACCTGCACTCTCAACTCTAGCTTTAACCCTTTCACCACGACGGAACTTTTGCCGTTTTTGGCACTTTTGAGTAAGGTTGCTTTGACCTTGTTTGCTGCGAATACTGTTGGACTTAGGGAAAAATAATCTATTACAAAGTTGTCCAGTAGATAATTTTCTACAAATTGGTATTTTTATTTTTTTGATGACGTCGTAGAATTTGTAATGACGTCATAATCAATACTTCATACTCTAATTACTCGTTACTGTTAGCTTGTAGAAGATAGTAATGTATTACAAAGTTGTTCTGAATGAAATTTCCTACAAAGTTACGTTGTTTATTTTTGATGACGTCAACTAAGCGTGATGACGTCACACATGACTGACAAATATGGCATTTCATCACCAGAATCACTGTCGGCCTCGTTCATGCTGGCAGCCTGATCGGCTGTAAACTACCGCGAAGTGA
>CH002800.1:909786-924567 GCA_000149265.1 Ciona savignyi
CAAAAAACATGGAAAACTAAAAAAACTAAAAGTCAATAAATATATAAATTAAGACATTTTTTTATTGGGGCCAAGTCATATCCGCTAAGTGCGAAAATAAATGACACATAGGATTAGCTAGTTGCTAGTTTGGATAAAATAGCCTTTAGGTTGATAGGCAAAACACTAATCCACCAAGCTATTTGAACAGAAGGCTAGCTATTAGGCCAGACAAATTAAAATGATACACAAATTCTTAGATTTGCATGCTGTTAAAATAAATATGTAATCAGTGGTGGAATGTTATCTGTTGAAATGTGACCCTTGAAATACGTGAATCAATATATAATGAGAAAATTTCATTCTTATCCAGTGTGCATTAATGTTGTAATGACTAGAGTTAATGCTTAACTTGGTTTCGAAACTTTTAGAACCTGAATTAATTTAAAACCATCTTCTTGGATTACATAATACAATCTGTCAATTTGTTGTTTTTTTTGCTTTCTTTTTCTATGTTTTAAGTTTGCAATTATTTTCTTAATGAAGTGATAAACGAAGCTAAACTTCAAGAGAATGAAAATGCATTTAGGCTATTGCAATGTATGTTTAAGATAATGCTTTAGTTTTGGTTTGATGGACTCTTACTGAATCTTAGAAATATGTCTTGCCCAAAAAGACCGCGTCCGCTATATTTATTAAATTATATCCTTTTTTTTTCAATGACGTGTTTTAACGACTGTTCGTTTTGTCTTTTCCTGTTCCCGTTTCGCTATATTCGCTTGCCATTTTTAAATACTGGGGCAAAAAAATGAATAAACTAAACTAAATCTCTTGGTTAATGGCACAACTGGCTCACGACAAACTAATATTTTTAGGGGTCAATGAACCCAATGATGCAACAGCCAATGATGCAGCAACCTATGATGCAACAACCTATGATGCAACAACCCATGATGCAACAGCCGATGATGTCACAGCCGATGATGTCACAACCGATGATGCAACAGCCGATGATGCAACAGCCCATGATGCAACAACCAATGATGCAACAACCCATGATGCAACAACCTATGATGCAACAGCCAATGATGTCACAACCGATGATGTCACCATCGATGATGTCACAGCCAATGATGACATCATCCCAGGGGGGAAGATTCCCATCATCTATTAGTGCAATGTCAACCGCACTAGACCCAACTAGCCAGCAGCAAATACTGATGCAACAACAAATGCAAATGATGGTTCAGCAAAACATGGTTAGTTGCATGTGCGAGATATTCTCGTTGAGGGTATTCTGTGTTTATCCCTGTGAACGAGTAAATGCAAGGGGCGTTATCAAATGGGCAATCATCAGATTACCTAACAAATATTTGTAAAGTAGCGTTCTCACACGGATAATAGTCGGATTACCTTGTGTCCACTGGTGGGTTTAAAGAGCTTTTGCAGTATGTTTTTTTTTAGATGTTTCTTTAAATTTTATAAAACCCCATAACGATGTCTACTAAGTTTCTTGCACAAAAACACAACTGGCAAGCTATGGACTAGTGGGATTCCACAACACTTCAACTGAAGAGCAATTCACTAACTCAATAAACTATCCATCTGGATAAATATCTATTTCCAATTGCTTGTTACATTATTTTTTTTCAGGCTCAACAGGCTGCTTTGACGGAATTATTGAACAAGACAAATAGAGAGGAAAAGCAAAGGGTAGGTTTGAAAAAGTTTATGATGTAAGAAAATTTCATCAACTTCTACTTCTCCAGGATAAATACCGCAGGCAGTCCCCTCCTCCAAAGTTTAAATCCAGATCTCCGATAGCAGCCGAAGAAAAACCTGAATCTTTTAGGGAAAGACTCAAAAAATTAGAATCGACGACAGATAAGTCTCCAACCCCCCCAGAAGCACCACCTGTAGTGCTGAAGTCACCGGAAAAATTGGAAAAACTGAAATCACCGGAAAATGAGAAACCAAAAGATGTTTCTGCAAAAGAGAAAAAAAGCTTAAAAAAGTAGGGAATTATTTTCACAAATGGATTTAAAATTTAAAAGAAATTATATTTTATTTTTGATTCCTTCCCAGACACCCTACAGAGGCACCCAAAGCACCAAAACAAGATCTGATTGAAGAGGTAATAATTTAATTTATTTCCCCCTTTGGATTTTTATATTCATAAGAGGACATAGCATGTCTGGATTATATAATAGGAAAAAGTTATCGAAAATATCAAATGTGGCTGTAAAACCCAAATTCTGAATTGTATTCATTTTTCTTTGTATCCTAACTCTAAATCCATATTAAAAGATATAAATATTAGCTTTGTCGGTAAAGGTTGATAGCTAAGTCAGTTGTGTCCTTGGGCCAAGGCACTTTATGGACATTGTCTGATCCCAGCAGATTAATCGGTTCTACCAAATTGAAGGAACATGTCTATTATATGCAACACACTGCAAAAGCTCCGGTAACCCGACGGTGGGCGCGAGGTGATCTGACGATTGCCTGTGTGTTAACTCCCTTGGTTTTCCAATTCACGGGGATAACCATGAATATCCTATCCTAATATGGTTACCAGTTATTAACTAAGCAGTAAAATCAATGTATTATCATATACATTATCATAGGATATGTTTGACATTACATTATTATCTTTGAGAATACATTATTACCTTATATCTTTAATGTTGAATGCCATCTTATTAAGATAGTTATATAATCGATTAGATTTGTTTTTGGGTGGAGGATAGAATAGAATATTCATGTTTATCCCCGTGAATGGGAAAACCAAAGAGGGGGTTATCATATGGGCAATCGTCAGATTACCTCGTGCCCACCGTCGGGTTACTGGAGCTATTGCAGTGTGTTGTGTATGATTCTCATGTTTCTTTAATTTAGTAGAACCCATTAATCTGCTGGGTTTAGGCAATGTCAGTAACGGTTCATGCCCCAGGACACAACCGACTAGCTAGCGACTAGCTAGAGAGCAGTTTTGAATCTGCAACCCTTCGACTGAAAGGCGTCGCACTAAACAAATATGCGTCGCACTAAGCCAATATGCGAAAACAACCACCCCATATAAACACATGTTGCAAGCAGTCTCTTCATCCAGTCTTCTGTCTAATTGCTAGTAAATGCTCAACGAAATGAGTGGAAGACAGTTTTTTGGGATAATATACTTTTTAATATGTTATTACGTTTTCTCTTTTATAATATCTCTCATTTTTATGCCAGTTGGATGCTATTAGAAAGGGCAGTGGAAATGAAACAGTCAAAATGTCATTTGCTGAGAAGCAAAAATACTTCTTGTTAAAATCTATGGCACCAGCTGAGGAAAAATTGCCTCTCCAACCACGAAAGAAGAATTTATTTCTTGCTAAAGTAAGTTTTATGATATTGTAGTGTATAGAGTTTGCGTATTGCCTCCTGTGCCTTTTTCTTTAATTCTATTTCTTTGTGACGTCGTGGTCTTTTTAGATTTCTGTTTATTTGTCGCTTTTTGATTGGTTTATTTTGTTGGTTATGTGTTCTCCTTGTTTTTTCTATGTTGGCAAGTGCATGTGGTTAATTGCATTACAGAAGTCGATCTGAAAAGGTTACTAAACCCACAAGTGGATTCACTACAATATCAATGGGAAATTTATGTTTATACCAGTGAATGAGAAAAATGCAAGGGGCTTATAAAAAACAGGCATTTGTCAGATCACCTTGCGTCTACTGTTGGATTACTAGAACTATTTTAGTTTTGTTGTATATGAATTGAGACGTTTCTTTAATTAAAAACCGATAAATTCATTAGGCTCAGAAAATGTCTGCTGATGATTAAGGGGGGTTATCACAGATTTCCCTTTCCAATATTATTAAATATAACTTTGTTTAAGGCAACAATTGGTTACATGTTTAAGGTGTTTAAGGCAAAATTTGTTTCTGACATCTTCCCGTATTTCTTAAGGCTTCTTAAGGAGCATTATCACGTTGGTAATAATCTGATTACATCAGAAAAAAATATAAAATGCTACTTTGTAACATATATTTAAAACAATATGCACAAAAGTTTTCTAAAATCATTCTTTATTTCTAGAAATTCGAGATGCAATCTGATTCGTCGGATGAAAGTGAAACTGAAGAATTTCCGGCATCAGTAAAGAGAACTGTGGTGGAAAAAACAAAAACAGTTCAGTGGTTACATTTTAAAACATTTAAGCTGATTTTTGTTTGAATAGGGAGCTTTTTTTCAAATACTTAAATAACCAAAAACGTTCATGCCATGTCTTATTTTTGAGGGCTAGATTATAATGATTCTGACAGATTAGTCATGTGGTTTAGTGTGTTGCCTTTCAATCGAAAGGTTGTAGGTGCAAATCTGGTCGCTAGCAAGTCGGTTGTGTTCTTGGGCAAGGCACTTTACGGATATTTTCCCAAATCCAGCGGATTAATGGCTTCTACCAAATTGAAGAAAAGTGTCTATCATATAAAACACACTGCAATAGCTCCGGTAACCCGTCGGTGGGCGCGAAGTGATCTGACGATTGCCCATGTGTTAACCCCCTTGGTTTTACCATTCAAGGGGATAACCATGAATATCCTATCCTATCTACTAAACTGAAGAAACGTGTGAATCATACACAACACACTGCAATAGCTTCGGTAACCAGACAGTGGACGCGAGGTGATCTGACAATTGCCACTGTGTTAACCCGCTTGGTTTTCCCACTCACTCGGATAAACATGAATATCCTATACCCTATTCTGATTCTGAAAATGCACCACGACATGCATATTGATTATTTATCAGATAATCTTTTGTCCTTAAAAAGAGCTGCTCGTTGAGTGAAATAAAATTTTATCTAATTTTCACATTTTCAGGAACCTGACACTGAAAAGGAAAGTGCCCACCAGAAAGCGTTATTTCTTGCCATGCAGTCCAAGAAGAAACACCTTATTAAAGTAAATTTTGTAAATATTACTTGAGAGTGTCAAACACTTGTTTACCTGTATGATAACTCTTTTGCAATTTTTTATTAATGGGGATAAAAAATAAGCATCATATCCAATAATTAATCTAATGATTATCTGGGTGACAACAACCACTTACGTAGCCGCAAGGCAATCTGATTGTTAGTGTGATATATCCCCTGCCATTTCCATTTATCCCAACAAGTTCATATTCAACACACTGCAATAGCTCTAATGATCTAATGGTGAGCACAAGGTAATCCAACAATCAACTGTCCCGCCTTTTCTGCTTCATGGAAATAAAACCTTTTTTCAGGAAAAGCCACTTTATGCTGTAGTGAATAAGCGGAAGACACCATCCCCGGAAATTGTAAGATATATTCCTGTCCAACATGTTTTTCAATTTGTCTTAGTGGTAGCAGGTTAATTGGTCAGCCAAGAGGTGGTGGGTTCGATATCCACTAGCTACTCATTTGTGTCAGCCATTGCATGTGTTATTTCTGTGAGACATTACATGTGTAGAATAGCATGTATTATCACAATGGTGTTATTGTATATTCCCTGTAAATGGAAAAACGCAAGAGGCATATCACACAGCAGTGGGTTACCGGAGATCTTGTAGAGTGTTTTGTATGATGAAAACTTTTCTTCAGTTTTTTGTACAACCTTTAATCTTCTGGGTTCAGGTGGATTACTAGGGGCCTTGCTAAAGGACATAACTTAACTGGTGCTAAAGGACATAACTTAACAGCCAGCAACTGGTTTCAATCCTACAATTTTTTTCCTCTGTACGTCAGAGCTTTAAATGACTGAGCAAACCAGCAGCAAAAATAAAGATTAGATCCACATTCTTTAAATGACTTGGACAAAGGAAAAAAATCAAATTTTAATTTATTTTTGGGAAAATTTGTTAATTGATTTTGAAGCATTTTCCTTATTGATTGATTTTGAAGCATTTTTACATTTTCCTCATTCCAGGAAGAAGAAGAGGACCCAGTACAAAGCAAGCTGGATGAGGTAATGTTGAGAAGACAACTCCTTGAATCAACTCCAAAGCAGGTTTGTCTTTTTAAAACTAAATTTCATAATTTTACAATTGTGAGGGATAGTTTCGCCACATCGCATCGTTTGTTGCATTTCAGCCAAAAGGTTGTAGACTCGGAACTGGATGCTATCTAGTCAGTTGTGTCCTTGGGCAAGGCATTTAACGGACATTGCCTGAACCCAGTGGATTAATGGGCTCTATTAAAAAGAAAGAACTTGTGAGTCATACATAACACACTGCATTAGCTCCGGTAACCCAACGGTGTGCGCATAGTGATCTGACGATTGCCTGCGTGTTAACCCCGCTTGGTTTTCCCATCCACGGGGATAAACATGAATATTCTATCTTAACCCCGCGATGGGATCAATGTGATCTGACAATTGCTCATATAATAACGCCCCTTGCTAATTCCCATTAACAGGGATAAACGCGAACCTATCCTAACATTATATATTTTAATTGTTTCTTTTTAATATATTCCAGTACATACCACCTTCAACACGTGCATCTGTGGTTGCCGAACCAAACCTCGCAAAAGTAATGAGGGCAGTCTCAGTGAAGAGGAAACCGTCAAATGTTTCTCAGACTAAACTTCGTCCTGTCCGTAAGAAAATGCATTTTCTATTTTTTGTAAAATAGATAGCACAGGATTTAATGTTTATTCTGTAAAGGGGTGTTAACTAGGGAGTATAATCATATAAAAACTACCGTACAGTTTTACTATTTCTACTTTGTTTGTTAGTAACTACACTTGTTTATTTAAAAAAACATTTTTTCATATTTCTACTTTAACCTTAATAGATTACATTTTTGGGAGGAAATACTTTTCCAACTATTTCGCTTTATTCTTTAGAATTTACATTTTTCGTTAGGAAATATGTGTCCTAATATTTATATATTATTTGTAAGAAAAGTAATTAAGGATTTGTTATAGCATGTTAATTGGCTTTAAATACTAACATTTTGAATTTAGTATAGGATACAGAGTGTCAATTTATTGTAAATTGGATAATTACTTATAACACAGCAGTTATTATTACACATTGGTAAGCATCAGATTATAAATAAAAGGTATAAAACTAACTATAATTTTCTTATGATATTTTCAATAAAAACAACTTTTTTTGTGTTTTAATACTGTAACGTTTATTCCTTTTTTGTTGATTACTTGATTGTCCTTGAATTGATGACTCGCAGGCGCACAGTATAAAAAGTTTGTTTTTAATGTGAGACCGCAGAATAAAAACTGCCACTATACGATTCGCTAAAAAACCATTAAAATGTTTACACCTAGGTCTGGACACCGCTATCAAAACAACCCTTCACTCAACCCAGCATAACCCTGTAGTTATGTTTCGCAATGTTGAGTGGAAATTGGTTCTCAGAAAGGAATATTTTCTACCCAATGAGCCGTTCGACAGTGCTTTGGTGATTCAGCTTCTTTTTAAACAGGTAAAATCAGAATTTTCTCTTTTTTTAGTTGTGGTTAAACACTAAAGCAACATGTGTATAAAATACAACATCCAGCACTAAATTAACATATGAAATCAGAATTTTCTATGTTCTCTTGTTTAATTCTGTAGTGAGCACAGCAAAGGTTATTAGATCAAAACAAGCTGATAACTTGTTAATTATGTCTGTCGTTTTGCTGTTTTCCAAATTTTTATCAATATCAATAGTTCTGATTCGTGTTTTCATTGTGGAAACAAAAAATAATTTAACCAGGGTACTAAGTGAAAAACGCATAAAATCAGTGGATTATTGGGTTGTATTAAAATAAAAGCAATCTTTTTTTCACACTGCCATAGCTTCAGTTACCCAACTGTGGACACAAGGTAGTCCGATGAGTGTTATAATGGCCCCATGTGGATCACAAGTAAATCTGATTAGGATAGGATAGGATATTTATGTTTATCCCCGTGAATAAGAAAACCAAGGGGGGTTAACACACAAGGCAATCGTGCAGATTTCCTCGCGGCCCACCTTTCGGGTTACCGGGGGGGAGCTATTGCAGTATGTTGTGTATGATAAAACGTTCCTTTAATTTGGTAAAACCCATTTATCTGGTGGGTTCCTTTCATGGAAATAAACAGAATATCCTATCCATCTTAACTTACAATTTTTTCCTACAGATTGTGAAAGATATAAGACGTAGTTCACCCAGAATTCTTGCTTCTGAGAAATCAAAATCTATTCCAAAAGATCAGAGCTCAACTTCAGAGAAAAAGAAGTTTATCTCAGATGCTATTAATAAGTGGAAGATCTACTTTTCAAGGGTGGTTGCAGTGAAGGTACTCTACGGTCTTTTATTTATTTTATGTCTTATGTATGGTCGTGTTTATTTAAAATGCTTTTTTTGTGCAAAAAAATATGTGATTAAAAATTCTCGATTAAAAATTGCCCGTATAATAATGCCCATTGCACTCTTCTAATTACAGGTTTAAAATATATCTATCCCATTGACAGATAGTTGGGTTATAAAACACAAATTTATCAATGAGATTAGAAGAGTGCAAAAGGTATTATCACATATGCAGATTGCCTACTTGGGTATCCCATCTATTGCAGTGTGCTGGATTCTTAACAAAATTTTGACTATAACACCTCATGGATCTAGCTTACCTTGTAGCATAATAGACTAAAAAAACACTTAAAGCATTGACTTAATCAACACATCACACTTTAATAGTTCCACTAACCCAAACATGCACACATGGTTTTCTGCCAGACACCGCTGATGTGATATTCCTACCCTAGCCAATGCAAAACCTGTATTTTTGTTTTATTTTTCACTCAAAAATGAATTTTAAACAAGTTGACTTTTAATTTCATTACAAAATTTTACCCTTATTGAATTTAAATAAATTTTACAATAAAGGGCTTGAATATAGCATGACGACTATAGTTAACCCTAAAATGCTCAAAATTAATTTTTTGAAAAAATTGTTAAAATAATTTTTTTTTTATCTGTCCAGATAACAGAGGTCACTTCCCCAACCCATAGAAACCTGATGAAGTGCAACTTGATAAGTGTTGGCAAGTCAGGGATCCACATGCTCAAATACACTCGTAGGATTATTGTTTCTACATTTTTAAATTAAACCTTTTTATTTCATAATCCAGTATGTTTGCATTAAAATCTTCTAATACAAATGTTTTTTTAAAGCGCTGGCTTATCCACTAAAAGGTTATGTGTTCAAAACTTGCCATTCATGTAAAAAGCGCTGAACATTTTATTGACCAAATGGAATCTCGCAGCGGACAATGCCTGAACACAGTGAATTAATGAATTCTACTAAATTAGTAGAAACATTTTAACCATACACAACACATTGCAATATCTATGGTAATCTAACAGTAAGCATATGTTATCTGCTGATTGCCCGTAAAAACACCATTACGTGTTCGCAGGGTAATCTGACAACTGCCTGTGTAAAAACTATCCCACATTTTACCCCATATTTCTCATATAATTTATCTGTTCCTGACTTGTTACCTTTATGGTAAGTTTTTTTATTCTTTATTTAGGTTCAAATGAATGGAAATGTGAAGAGAGCTTTAAATACAAGGACATCAAAACTGTCAATGTTAAATCAAGCAATGCTCTGGTGCTAGCTACCAGCAAAGGTGCACTCACTCTGCAAACAAAGTAAGAAATGTTCAGATCAGTTACTCCTCAAAGTGTTAAGCTAGAAATTAAAACGCTATTGTACTCATAGGATAGGATAGAATATTCAGGTTTATCCTCGTGAATGGGAAAACCAAGGGCGTTAACACACAGGCAATCGTCAGTTTACCTAGTGGCCATCATCGGGTTACCGGAGCTATTGCAGTGTGTTGTGTCTGATTCACACATTCCTTAAATTTAGAAAGGTTGTAGGTTCTGAACTGGTCGCTAGCTAGTCAGTTGTGTTCTTTAGCAAGGCACTAAACGGACATTGCCTAAACCAAGCGGATTAATAAGTTCTACCAAACTAAAGAAACGTTTGAATCAAACACAACACACTTTAATAGCTTCGGTAATCCGACGATAGGCGCAAGGTGATCGGACGATTACCCATGTGTTAACCCCCTTGGTTTTCCCATTCACGGGGATAAACATGAATATCCTATCATATCTTACTCCTATTTTATTGTTAACGGAGTCAAATGGAATTCCAGGAAGGCGAAAGTCATGAAGAACTTCATCCTGTTGTTTATGAAGGGATCTCCACAAAAAGTCCGCGCTACTCCCGTTGTAGTTCCCCCAATTCAGCTGAAACCAGTAAGATTTAAGTCTGCGGAATAGGATGGGATATTATTGCGGTCCGACTTAGTTGGTTAGCTACAGTATTCAATATAATGTTCATTAATGTAGAGTAATGGGCCTTTTATGGCCTAAATTCCTAGACCCTGTGGCTACCGTGGACCCGCCCATATTAATTTAGATAGTTGTTAATATGCTAATCTTTAGTTTGTTAGTTATAGTGTTTAATATGCAAATCCTTAGTTTGTTAGTTGTGGTGTTCAATATTGTTAATCGTCAGTGTAAACAGGGCTTTATGCATCAATAAATAATCCCAGCTTACAGAGTGAACTCCATACACTGCAAACGTTAAAGTTTGCTTATTTCAAGTTTAAATACTTAAAATTTAAATATTGTGTAACGTATCTGCATGTGGGTTCGATAACCTTTCAGCTCACCTGTGTATTGTAACTGACCTCCACATGCACTTTCCAAAATGCCAACATAGAAAAAAACGAGGAAAACACATAATCAACATAATAAACCAATTGAAAAGCAACAACAAAACGGGAATCTAAAATGAGAATGATGTCACAAAATAGAAATAAAAACAGGCACACAGAGGGCGATACACAAACTCTATATACGCTACAAGTAAAATTTCTACACAGAAATTCCTACAATGTGGGAGATTTAATTTTGCCTTTTTCAAATTTGAAATATTCAGGAAAGTGAAGAGGAGGATGAAATAGAAGAAATTGAGAGCATTGTTCCCAGGAGGCGGGAGAGCACATTTGAAATCCACAAACCACCGGATGATGGGAGGGAATATTCAATCCTCATGTTCGCTCGGGAATACTTCAAGAAACCAAATCAGGCAGAGAAAATCCTTATGCACACCAAGGTATATAAACCTCTTAACTGGTATAAGTTACCCATGAGATGAAAACCAGCTACGTATATGGTCTTGTCTTATACTAGGATAGGATGTTCATGTTGAACCCCGTGAATGGGAAAACCAAGGTTGTTAACACACGAGCAATCGTCAGATCACCTCGCGCCCACCGTCGGGTTACCTGAGCTATTGCATTGTGTTGTGTATGAAACACATGTTCCTTTAATTTAGTAGTATCCATTAATCCGCTGGGTTCAGGCAATGTGTTAAGTGCCTTGCCCAAGGACACAACCGACTAGCTAGCGACCAGTTTCGTACCTGCAACCCTACGACTGAAAGGCGAGGAGGCACTATACCACCAGACAAACCCATCGGATTAGATAAAAACCATGCAAGTATTGGTTAATTTTTTCCTCCCATTCTTGGTCACTTTATCGAGTGTTGGTCACTTTTGTCGTTTTTGGGAAGGTTTAAATGATTTGCACAGCTAAACAGTAATGTATAAACGTGGCGAGAGTGGGCATCGATTTCAGTACCTGACTTATAACATATGTCACTCTGAACCACTAGACTAACATTACCAGTTTAAAACTATAAAAAATAGTTTGCCTAAATAGCTTGATGGGTTAGTGTATCACCTTTAAGCCAAAGGTTGATAGTTTGAAAAGGTTTGTTAGTTATTCGTTTGTATCCTTGACCACTTAGCAGGGTCATTGCTGGAACCCATTTGATTTATGGGTTGTAATAAAACTGAAGAAACGTCTTAGTCATACACAGAGCATTGCAGTAGCTGTTAACCCAAAAATGGGGGGGGGGGGGTCTGCCTTAATGGGCCGAACAAAATTAATGTCTTGGTGATGCATTTTCTTGCTGTTATAATATAGGTTCATCTTCAGCTTTTTATAACAACATAATTTTGTTCAAACAGAAACCAATAAAGACTTCCATGATAAATTACCAAGATCAAGAGAAATCGGCTCTAGCTGTTCAAACCTTCAGTGGTAAGTTTATAAAGTTAAGCACCTGTTGTTAAAGTCATCCTTATAATGGGTTTAGGCAATGTCGGCGAAGTACCTTGCCTAAGAGCACAACTGATCCGCTAGCCACTAGTTTTAAAATTATAACCCTTTGTCTAAAAGGACACCCACATAACCATTCACTGGACAATCTTAAACACATACAGCTGCATGAAATAGCATATCCATGTATAGAAAATATAATTTTTCAAAAAATAAAGATACACATGATCTTTATCCAAATCTAGCAATGTACACTTATTTGTGCTGATATATTTGTAGTAATGAGATCTACAATATTGTGGTGTTGAATTTTACAAGAAATGTGATGTAAGTGTTATTATTTCTGCAGCCATTTTGGGTTTCTGTCGAGATGCACCTTCCAAGGAAAACACAGATTACAAGAACATAATCAAACTTCTGGCTGCGTGTAGAAAGAACATCCCATTATGCGATGAAGTCTATGTTCAAATTGTACGGCAGACTATCAAGAATAAACGACCGTAAGTGTCATGTGTATTGCCTGTTTTAATAAACGTATACTACTATGTATTAGCTAATGTTTCAAATAAAATGTAATCTGCTAGTCTTTACTGAAAAGCATAATGCATGGACTTTTATAGATGCTAGTTAAAAAAAGCATAAAATATACTTAACCAAACTAAACTAAAATTGTTAGAATGACTGTAATTTTCTCAGGTATAAATTAGTCCAGCCGAATAGTTTAATAAATTAGTGCATCACCTTTTATCTTAACTAATTTTAACTGTAGTTAAACAGATTATATAGATTATACAGCACTTTGCTACTGAGTATAAAAATGCATGACCTAGTATGCTGATTCGGCATAATGCTTCCAGAGAGAGCTACTTGAAGGCTTGGAGACTTTTTGCATTCTTTGCTGCTTACTTTCGCCCAACTAAAGCTCTGCTGCCCCATCTTCTGGCCCATCTGGAACAAGCTTGTGGGGAGCCTGAAACAAAAAGTATGAATTGTCTGGTTGTGATGATATACTGATGTTGTTTTGTTTTGTCAAATAGCTTTGGGAGTTTTTTTGACTTTCGTTTGAAAAGTTGCAGGTTCAAAAATGGTCACTGGTAGTTTATTGTGTCCTTGAGCAAGGCACTTAAAGTATATTGCCTGCTCAACGGACTTATGGGTTCTAATAAAACTGAAAAAACATGTAAATCATACACAACACTCTGCAATAGCTGTGGTAACTGACAGTTGGTGCAATGTAATCTGACAATTGTGTGATAAGTTTCCCACCTCTTTTTCATGCATAATAAAATATGATCTCCTTGTCTCGTCCTAATCCAAGTTGCATTGCATTTAACAACGAATAATTTTTCACACTTTTAGAAGCATTGGACTGCATTTCTAGACCCTATAGTGTTAGTCTGCAGCTTAAACCTGCATAAAGCAGCGTTAAACCTGCTTTAAACCTACCATGATAAACTTACGGCAAACTTGCTGTAATTTTTGACACATTTTCCTAAAACTTTCCCAGATCCCGCAGCGTTCACCATGATAAACTTGCAGCAAACACTGAACCATGGAGGAAGGAACCATCCTCCCACAGAAGTAGAGATTAAAGGAGTCGCCGTAAGTAAATCTGTCACATTATTTGTTGTGGAATAGCGTTTTCTATTCCTGTAATATTTGCAGGTTTTCAGACAGTTATTTTGTGCCCTGTAATCAACTGTAATCATGCCTGTATGTATGTAATAATCATTTACTTTGATATGTAGCATTCTTTGCGTGCATTTCGTGCTATATAACCCGACGTGTTTCGCTTTAAATTCATTGACTACCAAGTACCTCCAATACAAGAATAAAATATTATTATTACGTAAATATGGCCTTCTCTCACATACCTTTCCAGATAATATATGCTAAATAAATGTTGGTTTGGTTATTTTTTCTTTCATACACTGGGTTTTTTTATTACACGGTTTTAGGACACATACCTTAGAATAGTGATTACCTAATTTTAAACTGTAAAATACCTGATTTCCCCCTCAAAATTATGAAACATTTTTAGATGGGAAGTGTTTCTTTCCAACAAATATTCATCTTGCCTGGAAGAAACAAATGGGAATTTCTTGTCAACACTACAACTGTGAGTTGTCTTATACCATTGTTTGATGGATTAGTCTGGTGGTTTAGTGCGTGTCTGCAGATTCGAAACTGGTCGCTAGCTAGTCGGTTGTGTCCTTGAGCAAGACACTTAATGGACATTGTCTGAACCCAGCGGATTAATTGGTTCTACCAAATTGAAGAAACATGTGAATCATACACAACACATTGCAACAGCTCCGGTGACCCGACGATGGGTGCAAGGTAATAAACATGAATATCCTATCCTATGCATTTAAAAAGTTAAGCAACCAATGTTGGATTGGTCATGTTGTTTTTAATGCCCAAAGGTCAAACATAATTTCAAAGAGTATTCTTTGGGGCTGCCTGTGTCCTTAAGAAAGACACAGTGAATTATTGGGTTCTACCAAATTAAAGAAACATTTTAATCACACTGCAATAGCTTTGGTAATCCAACGGTGGTTGTGATGTACATGGTATAAATTATTATATATTCTTCATGAAAAATATATATCATAATGGTTATTTCTCAATTGATCCCCTGGTTTTATTGGGTAGTATTAACACT